>SDVV010026044.1:0-12322 GCA_016164225.1 Gammarus roeselii | reverse complement strand
ACCACTCGCCTCCGCATTCATCACCCTTTTCACCAATCTCCCTTCGTCCATCCTCTCCATGTGCCCGAACCATCTCAGAACACGCAAATCCACTCTGTCCTCCAACTTCTTCACCATCCCTGTTCTGATTCAAACCACGTCGTTGGTGATACGGTCTCTCAGCATTACTCAAGCCATGCTCCTCAAACATTTCATCTCGAAAACATTCAACCTTCTTCTCTCCTCTGCTCAATACATACGTACTTTGAAATAATCCTTCTTGATGTAGGAAAAATATGATGGCTATCCCAAAGTACAACTAAGTCAAGGGATACACGTGTAGGCTCGATCGGTGAGATAGGCAGTCACCCTAGCTCCATTGGAGGTACATGACGGAATAGATCAGATTAGAGTGACGAGGTTTTCTAGCGCGCTGGAGTCAGCGTGTTTCTAACGCAGAACGTCAAACCAGCAAGTGCTGCAACAAACTATAGACAGAATTTAGATTTGAGGGATAGGGTTTACTACTGCGTAAAGTCAATGTCCTTGATGCTGCAAATGTCAAAGGGATGCACAGAAGATCTCTTATATAGAGCAGTCAAGTGCGTGCCCGTGTACAGTGCGTACGTATGTACGTGAGTCAATGCCTGCATGCTCCCTGCTGCGTGAGTCAACGCCTGCATGCTCCCTGCTGCGTGAGTCGATGCCTGCATGCTCCCTGCTGCGTGAGTCAACGCCTGCATGCTCCCAGCTGCGTGATCAACGCCTGCATGCTCCCAGCTGCGTGATCAACGCCTGCATGCTCCCTGCTGCGTGAGTCAACGCCTGCATGCTCCCTGCTGCGTGAGTCAACGCCTGCATGCTCCCAGCTGCGTCAGTCAACGCCTGCATGCTCCCAGCTGCTGCAGCAACCTCTGTGCCTTGGGCCAGTTCCCAACAGCCCCCCATCATAGACGTGACAGACTGTCGTCTCCACCCACGTACTACAAGACACGAGCTTCAACAGCTTAGACTACATTAATACTTCACGCTTTCGAACATTGTTACAGGACGCAAACTTCAACAGCTTAGACTACATTGACACTGCAAGCTTTCAACATCACGTTTTTTTATTTATGCCATCAACCTCCACTCAAGATTGTGTTGAGCCTGAACGTGTAGCTACTTTATAAACAAAATACTCATGATGCAAATAATTATGGCAGATTTTATTCGCTAATAATTGTCAGAACTAGCAAACAGGCCTAAACGGGGTGTCAATTAAACAAGCCCTGTTAGCTTTGATCATTTAGGCTGGCCACCCCCCTTTCTGGGGGATGCGGCCTAGTGTCTGTATCTGTAACTATCTATCCGTGACAAACAGCAGCGGTGTTAACTTTGATCAATTAGGCTAGTTGACTATAAGTGCCAGACATTAGATTAGATCAGAGTGACAGGTATTTCTAGCCCGTTGAAGTCGATGTTCTGGCACCGAATGTCGCATCAGCAATCAGTGGAGCCCCAAGTTATTACCATAAGGCGATCGTTTGCTACCTAATAGAATGACTAGGATGACTAGGATTCCTAGAGAGTTGAAGTCGATGTCCTTCTGGCACCAAACGTCATGTCAGCAATTAGTGGTGTAATCAATTATCGGCTGTCCCTGAGTTTGTCTAGGCCCAAAGCATGCTGAAATCACTATAATCACAGAAAAGGTCAAGGTGAAATTTTATACAAAAAAAGTGGCAAAGTGATCCTACTAGAAAGATCAGTTCATACGATTAGGCCCTAGATGGCAGCTCAAATCTTTTTTTTTTTATAACTCACCAGTACCTTGCAAAAGGAAAGGATGTGTACTGGCCCTTCGTGGATCTGGAAAAAGCCTATGACAGGGTTGACAGGGAAGAGCTGTGGAGGGGTTGGAGGGGTGGGGAGAATCTGTCAAAAGCAGATCAGAGTTCCAATGCTGGCAGCAGATCATGTCAGAGTAGGAAGCAAGGTGAGTGCTTGGGTTACAGTGTAAGTTGGACTAAGACGAGGCTGCATCATGTTTCCTAGGCAGTTCTATTTCTACATGGATTGAGTTGTCAGGGAGGTGAACCCGAGTGTAATGGGTCATGGCTTAGAGCTGTTGAAAGCGAATGGGCGTAGTTGGCAGTTGAATCAGTTACTGTTTGCGAATGATACGGCGCTGGTGGCGGATTCAGAGGAGGAGCCGTCTAGGCTAGTGTCGGACTGTGGCGGAGCGTATGAGAGGAGGAAGCTTCGAGTTAGCGTAGGTAAAAGTAAAACGATGAGATGTTCGAAGAGTGTCGATGCAAACAAAATTGGTGTCCTCATAAATGGAGAGTTATTGGAGAAAGTTTACTGTTTCAAGTACCTGGCCTCCCGAATGGAGAAGACTTAACTAGTAGAATCTGAGGTCAAGTCACAAGAGAATGAATGGTGAAAAGTGTTAGTGCACTGAAGAGTGTAATGAGTTGTAGTACGTTGGAGATGGAAGCAAAGAGGGGTAAGTTGTCCCAACTGTGCTTTACAGAGCTGAGATTTGGGAGGAGAGAGCAGAAGACAGAAGCAGGTTGAATGTTTCCAAGATGATATGTCTGAGTGCATGGCTGGAGTGGTGCTGAGAGATATAATCAATAAAGACGTTGTTCGGATTAGAACGGGAATGAAGAAGTTAGAGGACAGAGTAGATTCGCGTGTTCTGAGAGGGTTCGGGCACATGGTGAGGATGGATGATGAAAGATTGGTGAAAAAAGTGATGAATACGGAAGTGAATGGACGTAGGCCTAGAGCTAGACAGAAGTTTAGGACTAGAAAGGGAGACACGAGTGCAGAAGTAGCCACAGAGTTTACAATGGATAAGCGTGAGTGGAGAATGTTTGTGAATGAATGATTTTTTGACACTGCCCTGATATGTTTTCCCGGCCTTGGCATCTCGTTGAGAAACGGGTTGGTCATGGAAGGAAGGATGGTACGGTTATTATGATGCGGCAGTAGTCACCACAATAAAACTGTAGGCTGCTGACACTGATCTCAGACTTCACTTCTGGCAAAAAGTGTGAGATGCGGGGTCTCCTGGCCGGACTCTTAAGCGCCGAAAGGCTTAGTTGATTTACGTGTGAGTGTATGACAGAAGTGTGAAGTACACCTTGCCGTCGGTCACCCCCTTTCTGAAGGATTTGGCTTTGTATCTATAACTATTTGAAACGAACCTTAGCGGCGGCGAAATCCGCAGTTGAGCCATCATTGCCTGGACCGGTATTCTGGTGGTCTGCGCCATCCACAGCAACGACGTCGCCTTCTATCCGCTGTAGGAGTCCTGACAGTCTGCTACTGAGACCGCTACCACTGTTGCTCCTGGGACGGAGCCACAAGAAAGTTTAGTTAACAACCGCCTTGTTGAAAGGCAAAACACGACAGATCTGCTTTTTCTGTTTGATTGCAAGTCACTCAGACAAATCGGGGTAACTCGTAAATAAGTTTCATGCTGACAACAACTTCTAAACAGTTTCAGATCACACAATATTTGGCTATGACGACTGATCCAGTATTGAGCCAACTGGCAAGGGGAAGACCGGGCAATGGAATGCTCACCGGAGTCCGAAGGTGTGGCAGATGGTGTAGAGGTAGTAATGCACCAGCTGTGTGAGGCAGGTAAACACATCGCAAGCGATGGGCTGGAGCAACTTCATCATCCTCAGGTACTTCCCAACAAGGCGCAGGATAGTCAGGGAAGTGTTGGTTACCACAGGCAACTGCTGGCACAAAGTAGCTACAGTTAGATTCAGTTACATAAAAAGACAACTACTTACCTACCCTATTAAAATTTACAGTTAAAGAAGTTCATTTGCCGATTTTCGGGAGTTGTAGCACAATAATCACAGTTATTCACTGCTTCTCTTATCCACCGTAGTTCTATCATACATCGCAATAATGGCATATATAAAAAAAATCTTCAGTAATTTTTTTTGTAACTTTTGATGGTTGATATCATGAGATCTAAGATGTAATTATAAATGAACAAAGGACTACCTACATACAAATTCAATAGGTAACTTCATTTTTATTTCTTACAGCAATTCAAAAATTGTGTTGTTTTTGGGATAACTGTACACCAAACCTATTTGTATGTATACATATTAAAGGGGATGTAAATATGCATTGATGAGCTTACATCAGTTTGTAAAATAGTTCACCTTGTGTAAAGGACACAAATGGCCCATTTGTGTGGCTTGCACTTGTTACTTGCACAAACCAGCCAACATTCTAAATTCATTTGTTCATGATAAACACTCAAGTCACTAATATTGTGGAACAAAGCATATCCATGATGTCAATACCAGTGAACAACTAGAAATAAAACCTTTTTCAAAATCAAACAAATTCAAATGGCTTGGAAAAGGAGCATTACAAGCATCTTCATTAACATGTATCACAACAAATTACATCATAAATTGGAAACACAAATGATTTATAAGTTCTTAAACAATTGTGCGCCAACAGTGCAACAAAAAAAAGGAAATCCAAAGTTGATTTATTGCTCAGTTGTTTTGCATCAAACTCTCGTATCAACTTCTCAAGGACGAGTGATCAAACCAGCTGGACAGAATGTATTCTTCCAGTACGCCAGCTTGGAAGGTCAATTTTGAAAAATATTCACCATTTGTTTTCCAGGAACACATCAAATTTTATTTGATGTGATGGCTGTCTAAAATTTAAATTGTGAACCTAAGTCAAAAAAATCTTTTTAGTCAAAAAATTCTTTCTTGCCAAAGTCCAAACTTGTCAGTAAGAGTTTTTTTTTCTTTTCAAAATTTTGAAAAGTGTACAGTTATAAACCAGAAAATGTGCGCACAACTGCAAGCCCTTTGCCAAGCAGCCACTCACGAGAGTGGAAAAATCAGACAGAGCTGATGCGGAGCACTAGCCAGCAGTTGATCTCCTTCAACATTAGAACTCAATATTGGAAAAACATAAATAAATTATGGGAAAGATAAACTGGATTTTTAAAAACTAAAACAAATATTTAAAAAACAAAACCTAATATTGGAAAGTTCTATCATGTAGTGCTGCATGAGGTGGTATCATGTGTGAAGAACAATATTTGAAGAATAGCCATGTACAAAGCTCCATATTGAAAAAAAATAGTATGAGGTGATGTAGAGCTTTGTGCAGGATGCTAATCTTTTATTAAAGCAATCAAGAGAACAATGTAAGCAGTATTTGTGAAGCCTTAGCATTCTGACAACCTTCCCATGTGTAATATGCACAGGACATGACCCCAAAAATAGGCAAGTCAAGAGCTAGATTTTTGATAAAACAAAATTAGGTCCAGTAATGCAAAATTAGGGCTCTGCATATGAGGCTGATCTTCAATTTAAACTATGAAGTGCTAACAGCAATGCAGTATTGGCAAAGCCTTAGCATTTGAGAACCCTAAACCTAATCAAGTATGAAGTACAAAAACTAAGAAAATTGCTAAGTTAACAGACTGATTTTTTAAAAACAAAACCCAATTACTGAAAAAGCTGACCCAAGTTATTAAAAAAACTGACCCAAATTATCAAATAAGCTGACATGAAAAGCTGACACAAAAGACTGAAAACAGAGACAAATGACTGAAAAAGCAGGCATGAAAAGCTAACACGAATTACTGAGAGGGTGACATGAAGAAGCTGGCATGAAAAACTGACACCAATTAGCTACTCAAGAAGCTGACACAAATTACTGAAAAAATTGACATGAAAAGCTAAAATGAAACTTTGCATATGGTTTCGTTTTTTTTAGGCCATGAAGCGTTGAAAAACATCCAAGATTGACAAAGCCTTGGCAATTGAAAACGCTACTGTCATCAAAGGTGGGTCGAGCATGACCTGAATAACTATCAGGTTGATGAGCTAGCTATATCGAAATGAGCTGAAATGAACAAAATTCAATCAAATTTTAAAAAAATTGACAGGGAACTTCTGTGTATGGTGCTGTTTTTCCGTTTGAACAATTACTTTTTCAGTTTGAGCTATTACTAGTCAAATACATGCATTATTTTGTGAATGAAGCATGATGACCAACACAGGTAAAATTGGCAAGGCTTCACCATATTAAAAATCTCCTCTTGTATAAAGACTGAAGAACAACACTTGAAAAATAACCAACTTAAGAGCTCAACTTAGGATAACCGAATTTGTAAAAAGAGGATGTGGAGCTCTGGGTATCAAAATCCACGCATTATTGATGAAGTTGTAACATTTTGAACTTGTGATAATTGCAAAATGAAGGCTAAAAACTATACCTAGCACCCATCTAGTTATAATAAAAAACAATAACTTCATATCTAGTTATAAAATCAAGGGGAAGACTTAAATCCAGTTACAGAAATACAGGCGCAAGGCTGAATCCCTCAGACGGGACGTAAGCAACAGCAAACCGCGCCTCCCAAATCTCTTGTGCAGATAATACTACTTCAGCGTAGCCCTCAAGCGCTTGATGGCCCACAACACACACTTTGGGTCATGAGTGAGATCAGAGATCAATGTCAGCAGTAGGGCAAGACCGTTTTTACAAGTTTATCCCATGCTGCATAATAGTTACGGGCCCACCGCAACCCTAGTTCATTTTGCTTCTCAACAAAAATCATGGGCGGGAGAGTGAATCAGGGTCGAGTCAAAACTCGACCATTCACAATCAGTCATTGCATGCCCTCTAACCACCTCAACAGTCAACACTGATACAGGTATATATTTTCCCTAATGCCCGTTTCACAACATCCGTCCACCCAAATTTTTGTCTTCCTCTATGTCTTTGCCCACTCACCTCCACTTTCACTTTCAAAACCCATTTCATCAATCTCTCATTATCCCTTTCAACAACATGTTCGAACCACATTCGACCAGAATGCGCAAGCACAATGGCTAAGCCTTGTCCGAGCAGAATTTCAGAGTGTTACTAAACCACTTATTTGAAATTGATGATAAATTTTGAGCATTTTTGAAGCATAACCTTCACATAACAATACAGCAAGAGTTCAGGGGTCGATTTTGGATAAAAACTAAACAAATATTTGAAAAAAAACTTATGTAAAGCTCTCTGTTTGGTGCTGTTCTTAAATTAAAATGTTTGGAGGAAGATGTGATAGACGGACGGACACGAGCAACAACAATAGCCTATTGTGTCTGTAAGGTCATAAGCTAACTATGGCCCAAACACGATAAATGGTCACACAGAGACGCTACTACACTAGCACAGACACACTGAACCCTAAATACTTACACAATGGAAAAGAGAAGCGGCCAACAATCTGACCTTAGCAATAGCCTGAGTCCTTCTGGCTGCAAGGGTCCCGCCTTTGTCTTCTCCTCCACTGGTGTCATCAGCCTCCTCTACATAGTCTCTGTCCAAAGCATCCTCTTCATCATCTGAGTCTTCATCAGAAACCGCATGGTTCTTGTCGTTGCTCGAGGAGGCAAGGATATCCTCCTCAATCGAAGTTTCCTCAACACACTGGTCAAAGGGGCTCCCAGAGCCATCCAGCGCCCACAGTCGCTCTGACCAAACCGGGGGAAGGAGGCGTCATTGATACGACGTTATTGTTGCAGCCTTCTACTGACTAACATTGGTTTAGGGTCGCCTAGCAAATAGCTCTAGGTCTTTAGGTGCTCTGGTGTTATAAAACCAAATCTATTCATAACATTTACTCAGATCCAATAGGAGTAAAAGAACAAGCACATAAATTAATTCCACGCTCATGTCATGTTCAATGGACCAGACATAGCTGGTATCAAGATAAGAGCTAGGGCAACTAACTTGAACAGAGATAAGGTGCTCAGCTGTAAAATAATAAAACTGATATCTTATTAGAAATGAGAGATATGCACATCTATTTACAAGGAAAACCACAGGTAAAAGCAGTGCACTTAACTCAAAAATACTTTGCACTAAAATTGAATGCAGTTAGTAGTGTAAATAAACTCACAGAAATGGTTGACAGAACTATTTACAATAACTTTGAGGCAAATAAACGTTGAATGATTGAAATCAGGGATACCATGGCAATAATCCATTTAGAGAAATGTATGAAGTGAACGCAAAAATCTCAATTCCTCTCAAGACAAACGACAAGCCTGAGCAACATGTACTCTCCACATTGCTGAAGTATTAATAATGTACTTCATTAGGTAAAACGTTTCTGAAAGGGGGCTAATGGTTCTGTGACATTGTAGCTACTGCCTGTCACAACAGCAAGCATGCATGCATGCAGTACTCACTAAATCCTGTGAGAACAATGGGCTGCAGCCCATCAAGGTGATGGTTCCATGAGTTTTGGGCAATGGTATGCCACCTGCAAGGCTGTGTGGTGAGGTGTGATAAGCACTCTGTTTATGCATGCATTACGGTAATCAAGCACAGGCAAGGGAGAAAGCAGAAAAACAAATAATAAAATAACAAGCATTTGCAGAAGCAAGCATACAGCAACATTATAACTATAGCAAATAATTTTGAGGGAAGGGCAAGTAACTTTATTGAGATTGAAAGATGAATGAAGTGGTGCAAGGTGAATTGATTAAAACAGACTGACAAAACAAAGATGAAAAACATAAATACTAATGAGTAGTAGGCCTGCACTACTACAACATGCATCAGATTAGCTATAATAAAAACACATCCATGCAGCAGCTGGTCATGATGCAATGATCATTCAACAATGGGGACATGGACAGTTCTGATGAAACAATTCTGCTAGTGTCCAAGACATAACAAGGTGGCAACAGCAAGCAGATTCTAGCACAGACAAACGCATTGGGAAGGGGATTGAGACTGCGCATAGTGTTGTTAACTAACCTTGCCAAACAAATGAAAAGAAATTCTGCCAACTGCGTCTACTGTTGTTAACTGGCTTTGTCAAACAAATGAGAAATTCTACCAATTGCACCTGGAGTTGTTAACTGACCTTGTCAAACAATGATAATGAGTTCTACTAATGACAATCTCAAAGAGCGATTAGAACCAGTTATCATACCTTGTCTGGTGAAACAGCAAACAATTCAAATTCATGATAAGGCTGCCCAACGGCAACCTCACGGATTACAGGGAGGCAAATAAAAGGCAAATCAAGTCTATGGTCCTCCACCAGGATGAAATTGATCACTTAATGTCAATTGTATGCAGTATAGTAAGTTGAAAACAAACGAGTAATAATGAAAAGTAGGTTACTATTTTTTTATTTCATAAGTACTCACTTCTGAATCAACCAGGACTCTTTGTCTCTCATCAGTGCAAGATGCAGCTTCACAAGACTCCAGTGCCCCTGTCTCCACCAAACTTACCTTGCCGTTTAGAAGGCGATGAGAGCGAGGCCAGAGAACGATCAGAGCCCCCACTCCTGGTCTTCAAAAAGCGAAACTGTACCAGCTGATAAACTGTGAAGGTCGGCTTGAGAGGCACCACCTGCCAGGCTTCGTTTTCAAGGAACATGTGCAGCTCCTCGAGCCGTGCTGCATGCTCGCGCCTGAAGAAGCAGGTGCTCTGATGCCGCACAGTCTCGCGCAAACCCTCTGATTGGCTACCACAGAACTCTGAGCCTACTTCGATGAACCTATTGGTCACATCCAGCACCCTAAGAAAGTCGTCAAACTGGAAGTGGGACAGATCTGAGGCCAGGATAAAGGTTCGGATCTTGGCTTGGACATCTTGCCAGATCCGGTGGAGTCCGTGTTGGAGCTTCTGCTGGACATAGCTGGACTCGTCCAAAGCTTCGCTGGATAAGTTGGTCTTTACCGGACTATTACTCTTGGAATCCTTCCCAGTCACACCATTCTTATTATTATCAACAATGATCTCAGCAGGAACGTCACCAGAAACATCTACTGACTGGTGCCATCTGATTATGGCTTTATAATTACGCAGCATTTCCCACATCGACTTGCAAAGGTCAAGATAACAAGCTAAGAAACATTCACTATCAACATATTTACATATATCGGAATATTGCATTTTAGAAAAAGATGACGTCAGCACTGATGTGGCAGTAACAGGACTAGCATTATTATTGGTAGTGGTATTGTTGTTGAGAACACTATTATTAGATTGGAATGAGTTGGTATTAGCAGCAGCTGTGTTATTAAAATGTGCTGCTGATGAATAAAGCTCCACATAGCCAAGAACAACAGTGAATGCTGCATTGTGGATGTGTGAGGTGAAGTGAAGGTGTAGTTGATCCATCAGAGTCTGCCTTTTATTGAGCAGTGAGTAGGCAGTGTGTAGCTTTGTGTAAGTGTTGGAGTTGAAATTGACCAGCAGACGATCCAATGCAGCATCCAGCTGCTGCTCCGTTGCCTCCAGGGTCTCTTGCAGTTTGCTGCTCAGCTCAGAGATGCAAGAGAAGTGCTTGAAGTTAGCAGCAGCGGTCTGGCATTCTAGCAGCAGCTGAATTGCTCCAGGATAATCTTCAGCTTTCAACAGCTTTTGCAACTGAACATTGGTCATTTGGAGTGTACGGATGGTTTTCAGGTTATTCATAACTTCAAGCATCCTTTGCCTTTTCCTGTAATTTGCCATTATGCGCAAGCTGGCTGAAGTAAACTGGTCCTTGCCCACTGCCAGGCTTTTCCTGCCCTCAACACAGAGAGCAACAGCAAGGCAGGCCTCCTTCTGGAGCTTATCTATCTTGGTCATTTCTTCCATACAGTCTGTCTGTTTGGCCATGATGAGGTCTGACACCTTTCTGGACACAATTGCCTGCTGCTTTCGAAGCCGAGATCTGCGGAAAGATGAATCTTGCTGTAACTAACAGCAAATGTGGTTGAATAAGAGAAGGAGTCAACAGAGAAGCAATAGTCATCATCTACATTGATCAGTCTGTAGAAAACTAGATTGCTTACGGCCCTCATGATAGAATGTCATTGTGTAGCTACCTAGCTACTTGCTACAACACAAAATGGTTAATTCAAATCAATTAGAGGAATCAACTTGCACATTGTAACCAAGACTTCTAAATGGATGTCAGTTATGATAGCTAAATATTTTGATGAATAGCTTGTAACTAGCAACTAACAATTTAAAATGTCAACTAATGTTACCAACCTGATTTACAACAAAGCCATCAGCAAATATAACAGACCCAATTCCATTGATGACGTTGCAAGCCGCTAATCTTACCAACCTGATTCCATTGATGCCATTGCTAGCAGTTAATATTACAGACCGGATTCCATTGATGATGTGGATATCTGCTAACGATACAAATCTGATTCCATTGATGGCATGGATATCAGCTAATGATACAGACCTGATTCCATTGATGACATGAATATCAGCAATATCTGGAAACTTTTGCAGCTCATGGCTTCCCACATCTGGATTGTTTGTCTCAAAGTAGATTGGCTCAATTGTTCCAATAACCACATCCTGAGCTTCCTTGCTTAGAGGCACCTCGTGGGAGATGCCGCTTTTACGGCTCTGGTGGCTGACCACAGCAAGGTGCTCATCAAACTCAGATGAAGTCCAGCTATCAGCACCAGCCAGATAAGCAGATGCATTCACAGAGTACTTTGGAGACTTCTGTGCCTTCTGCTTGTCAATGAAAGTTTTTAGTTTTTCTTTAATATCCATCACCACTAATGTTGTTGAACTCTGAACTTCACATTCTCTAATTAAACATATTCAGCAACTTGAGGCAACACAAATTCAATAATTGTTAATCCTGGTGTAAGAAATAAAACTTAAAAATCCAACTTATTAGCTCGCTCCTACCAGGGTGACATAAATTGTACTTGGGGAATTGTGATCAACCTATTCATAAAATGTTTCTGAAAAAAAAAGGTACAGTTGTTTAAAATTAATGACATGTTTTCGTTGTTCTATAAGTTTAATATATGTAGCTACTGGAAAGAGCGTTGTTCCTATTTTTAATGCAAAAAACAATATAAAAAGGTTAGCTACCCCATAAAAATGTCCAAGATTCACAGCCCATTTTTAGTGGTGAAGTACTGCAGCAATATTTAGTTCTCACATTTTAATAAGGAATTGATGATATAAGTCACAATTAGTGAAGAGAAGTATGTTTTAATAGCAACTTATCAACCAATTACAGTTGTAAACATAATATTGTTGTTTGTGATGACACTTTCTGATCCAGATAACCATGAAAAGAGATACAGATACAGACACTAGGTCGCATCCCCCAGAAAGAGGGGTGGCCGACGGCAAGGCGCACCTCACACCCTCACACGCTCACACTCACACAACTTAGCCCTTTTGTGCTAAAGGGTCCGGCCGGTAGCCCCTCAACTTACACTCTGGGTCCCGAATGTACCAAGGAACCGTCGTCAGCAGCAGGGCCCGACAGTTTTCACTGGTTTACCCC
>SDVV010026043.1:0-12322 GCA_016164225.1 Gammarus roeselii | reverse complement strand
GGTGGCACTATCTCTCCCATTAATCACAGGTGGTGGCACTATCTCTCCCATTAATCACAGGTGGTGGCACTATCTCTCCCATTAATCACAGGTGGTGGCACTATCTCTCCCATTAATCACAGGTGGCACTATCTCTCCCATTAATCACAGGTGGCACTATCTCTCCCATTATTCACAGGTGGCACTATCTCTCCCATTATTCACAGGTGGCACTATCTCTCCCATTAATCACAGGTGGTGGCACTATCTCTCTCATTAATCACAGGTGGTGGCACTATCTCTCCCATTAATCACAGGTGGCACTATCTCTCCCATCAATCAAAGGTGGCACTATCTCTCCCATTAATCGATGACATGAACCTGCTGAATCTTTCAAAGCGGCCAGCTTCAATTGTTCTATTCTGACTGTGATAGGGCAGGAGGGCAGGTTACCGCCCACTACGTCAGCCGTGGTGCAACGAAGCGTCCTCCTACTCGCGTGGCCTTGCTCTTGTGCCCTCTCACCCCCTGCCCCTCATCATACCTCCTGCCCCTCTATCGTTTCCCTTTCGTTGGCGGGTCCTTGTTTCCGGCCCGCTGCTTCCCAGCCATCTTCCTAGTTCCCTATTGCGCGCTTTGTAGTGAGGGCACAGTTACTCGACGTCGGAGTATGTACAGTCGCCAATGAAAGGCTAGTCGCTTTAATTAACTTCTTGGTTGTACTAGTCATGACTGAGAACTATGGCTACACATTTTAGGTACACTCTGGGTCAAGAGTCTTGCTTCATTATGGATAATTGGTCCTGCTAAGTAGTAACAACGTGAAATTCTATCCAACAGGTTATAGGTTTCCCTTCCCTAGCAGGTAGACGTTCTGCTTTATGCAGTGCCGTTGTTTGAACGGGTTCGGGTCCAGATTTAAATTTTGTTTATTTTTGTCCGTCTTTGTGGTAACGCTTAGACGTAAACCTGGGCCTGCCAACAGTTACGAAGTTTTCAGAACATTCAATTCTTCATTTACTAACTTTTGATGACAACTGCATAGGAGATTATTCAAAATTTTAAATGTTTATACAGGCAAAACGTTCTTTGAAATCGTTACTCATATGCCCCACTCGTGAAGCCATCGTTCATTACATTATTGAGAAGGCATTGCTAAGTACTTCAAATAAGCGAAGTCTTCAAAATCATAGAAAACAGTCAATGCTTTTTACGCTGAATGGTGCGTCATGCGTGCAGTTTGAACGTCGCGTGACCCCCCCCCCCTCCCATTCCCCCCACGTAGCTCTATCAAGTCTTAATCTGTGCGTATAATGTGGTGATCTGTCCGCCATGATCTGTTGTTTTCGTAATTTACAATCTTCGTACTGCGAGCAAACTTCTTGTTCTGTTTGCACCAAATGCACGTTACCTGAGACTGACGAACTGCAGTCACTTGAAACAAAGCGCTTCATACCGTCAGCGAATAAGTCTTATTTCTACAACTAACGGACCTTGTCAAGAGGCTCCATCGTAATCCTTCCTTTTTGGACAAACCCACCTGGTGTTCCTCGTATTAGTAGCATATGAACAGGTGTTGTACAGCTTGAAAGTAAAAGAGTCCCTCCTTCTGACCAAATTACCTCTTCATTCTGTATTCCGATGAACACTCTTTCCTCGGATTCCTTGCTCAGGTGAGTAGTTTTGCTAACTTACGTCATGAGTCCATCCACGTAGCAGATCTCTTTCCTCTACTGGGCAACGGGCGGCAAATGTGTCCTTATCATCCGAATACTGTCAACCTACCGCTGTGTGATAGTGAAGTTGAAAAAAATGTTTTCAGAGGCGAATGTACACCCGTTCTTGGGAAGGCAAGGCAATAACAGTCGTTTGCCAGTCTCACGTTGCCCTCATTATTCCCCCCCCCCTTCTTCCCCTAGACCTGTTGCATTTCCGCCCCTGACCCCGGCCTTTTCACCTATTGTTATGCACCCCTTTTCACTAGCATTACTAGTGATACTGCCTTCTGGGCAAATTATTGTTGCTATTTTTCCACCAAAATATAACGTATTTTGCTGTACAACTTGATTCCTCTATGCTGGCAGTCCAATATGGGTATATGTGACGAGATTGTTACCCTCTAACTGGGGTCGCATGCAAGCTCCTAGGGTAACTTATTCAATTCTCATCATTACTCAATTCATTCCTACAGTATATTCTGCCCGGTCTTCCTCTCATACGATACAATCATTCATTCTGCTACGGGAAACTTATTTATTTTGTCCTCATTCCTTTACGAGAAAAAAACATCGATTATGAATATACAATATAACCATGCGACTGGGGTTGGACATCTTTTTCTACACTAAAACTTGTGACCAAAATTCCGCTATTGAAAAAGACTGGAGTGTTTTGTGGTGTTCGCTTATTGGTGTGTTCCTTTGTTTGTTCGTCACGTGGTACCTGAGGTGGACTTCCTTATTCAATAACTACGTCTTCTAACGTCCACGTTTATGGCTTGTCTACAGTACCTATTTGCACTAGATCTATTCTAATCTAGTTGTTGCTGCTTATCTCCTGCACCTCGTGCGGTGGAGGGGCCACGGCCAGTGCACCGCCTGAAAGCCAGGATACCTACCGGCATGTCCACGTTGGTAATGTTACCGCCGGCCCGGGCTCCTATATTAGACCTACACCCCTGAGAGAACATGTTTTGTCCCGAGGACACTTCCACTGATCACGTGCTGACGTGTGCTGCGTGTGCTATTTCGATGGGCTTGACGCGAATCCAGGAGGGGTGTCTGGAACGGGCCGGGGCCTAAAGTTTGAGCCCAGTACCTCCCTCCAAGCCTGCCCAAATGCTCTCCGCCACTCCATGTAGAGGACTAGCTAAGGCAAATACGTGTATAAACATTTCTTCTTCTTGTGAAGGGCATGTAGGGACATATTTCTCACAATGCACAGTTCCTCCCTAATTTGTATACTTTTCAATTACTTTCTGTACGTGGTGGAATCGGGTATACACGCTCTTCACTTTACAATGTTGAGTCCCTCAAAACATTATGCACTATTTCGTTGTATGTCTATTATGTTAATAGCCTCTGACCTGCACTGTGCAGTAGCGAAAGGAAACTCGTTTATGATTGAAAACTAAGTAAAATGTTCAATGTTAATATTTCGCTCAATATTTGAGCACATCGGAAATGTAATTAGTATCACCCATTGAGAAGCTTCGTCCACAAAGAGTACCGTATTTTTTTATATGAACTTTAATTTCACGTGGGAAAAGTCGAATTTGTTTTTCCGGTTACAGACTAACCATGAACGAATTTTCTTTCGCTACCCTACACGGTTAAGGATGGTATAGGACTACGGTTCAATTAATCAAATACGCCCATGAACACTCTACCCTTTGATAACTGTAATTCCAACAGGCTTTGAAGAGTGCTCGCCTATTCTTACCGGTCCATGACACTACCTTGTAGTCGGTTCTAGTTTTGTAGTGTTATTCCTGCCACCACGTTCGCACCTCGATAATTGGCCTCTAGCAATACTATGCTATTTCTACCATTGGATTCACGCGCCGTGAAGGCCGTGAGACACGCTCACGTGGTTGGCTGAAGCCATGCAATGCTATTCCTGCCAGTTCATTCACAGCCCGTGATCGTCTAACCGGAAAGTGCCTCGTTGCCTCCTCCAGCAAAGCGGCAGTTAGAGCGGTTACTCATCTACCACGAGAGTGCCGTCATTATATCGCTATACTCTTTTTTAGCATGCGCTTTTTCCCCATTGATCTCTTCACCGTACTTCCGCTTGTTGGTCTGTGTGTAGTGGCGCCCCGTCTTATGAAGCGCTGTTGCTGTCACACTTTATTTTATAGTTTTTTATCGTAATATTTTTACCGTGGTTAGTTCACACAGAGTTTTTTTAACGCCTCTGTGCTGGTTATTATTTGGGTCACAGGCATCCTGCACAGGGGGCGCTGCAGGTGTTCGTGCAGGGGAGACCAGTGAAAACTTGGCCGTTTTCTTTGAACAGAAAATATTAGATGTCGACTGCCACGTTCATGCACACGACACGTTGAGGGATGGCACGTTCAATTGGAATTAATTCATGTTGTAGAACATATGAAGTAAAACTTTGAAGAGATGAAGTCTCTGGAGTGATTGACGTCTAAGAACCTTTGTATGGATGTGCTTCGTTGGGTTAGGGTCAAGTGGCCCATTTTGCACTGAAATATTCCATGGCAAGCACAGCAGAGGGTTAACGACTCCATCGTTTTTAAGTTAACCTTGTCCATTGAATCTGCTTCCAACTGCATCCATTTGCATGCTATTCTTTGTTTAAACTTCAATGCTAAAACATGCTGCTGATGTCCACCTACTGAGTATCAATTCAGTATCAATTCAGTATCAATTGGGTATCAATTGAGTATCAATTGAGTATCAATTGAGTATCAATTGAGTATCAATTGAGTATCGATTGAGTATCAATTGAGTATCAATTGAGTATCAATTGAGTATCAATTGAGTATCAATTGAGTATCAATTGAGTATCAATTGAGTATCAATTGAGTATCAATTGAGTATCAATTGAGTATCAATTGAGTATCAATTGGGTATCAATTGGGTATCAATTGGGTGGTCAATTGGGTGGTCAATTGAGTATCAAATTACTCGGGAAAGTTGACTTTGAGAAACCTATCGTAATTGCCACCACCAGTCCTAACCTAACCTGTCCTAACATGTTATAATACTGCATTTCCCAGTCTTCGTATGTCCCTGTGTTATTGCTCATTAATTAAAGTGAACTTGGAAGCTATGACGGGATCGCATTTCTGACTTTGAATACGCCTTATTAATTTTGCCCTCTTGTAAAAGTGAACTAGACTAACACCCCCTGGCTGAACACCCCCTGGCTGACACCTCTTCGTCTCCTACATCAACCCCTTGGTTAATAACTCTTCCCACTCCTCAATGGAGTTACTATTACTTTTTTTTCAAATGTGTAGCGAGGTGGAACTGATCCCTTGTGTCACCCGCTATCTTTTTTTTGCAACTTGATCTCTTAAAATTAATTGTTCAATTGGATTAGAAGTCGTAGCTTTGATGGCTCCAGCGCGACACGTTGATGGGTGCCTGGCAACAACCATGGCTCGTAGAAATTATGCATTGTTTCACACATGATCCTTCAATTGGATTCACAAATTGTGTAAATCATTATAGCAAAATAGATGTATCTTGATTACGTTAATTATCACAGGAAGCTGTCCCGATGTGCTTTACTCCGGTTGGCGTCGCGTTGAGAAACCAACCTTACTCGTTTAGCTCATCGGGTAAGGTTGGTTTATTTTACAACCCACTTTTTCACGAACTCGTGAAAGCGAGATACACGTCGTCACGTAATGACAGGGAATCGCCTCGACTCGTAGAAAATGCCCGGCCCCGATTGTATAGGCATGCATGGCATTGGCTCTCCCACTCACACAGACTCACCCACACCCTGATGGATATGGCTGTCCAATAAGAACTTGGCATACTTCCTAATTGCTTTATAAAATATTCCAATGTCTTATCGCAATATTTTGCGGTATCGGGATGTAGTGCATATGTTCTGGGAAAATTCGTGTGTGAGACGCACGCTTACGTCTACACTCTGTTCAATTTCTCGTGTACGCATCGTGATGAACTGCTTCATGCGGCCTAATCTGATTTGGAGATCTTGACCGCAATTTTTTGTGAATATCTGATATTATCTGGGTTAGATTGAAGGTATAACCATAACATACCGTTCGTGTATGAGGAAAATTTGTGTTTATGTATTTGGTTTTATTTGCGTCCCCTCCCACTTCCTGTCTGACAACTTCTTCTCCTCCCTAGGTCCCTCCGCCCTATCCCCGAGAGTGGTGAGGGCTCCAGGAGCCGCTTCAAGTGGTACAGCATCTACGCGTGGGGCTGCCCTCTGGTGGTGGGCGCTGTAACCATTGGCATGTTGCAGCTCGACCCAGAACAGCACCGCAACCTCATTCTTCCAGGCTTCGGGGTCAAAAACTGCTGGTTTTCAGGTGGGTGAAGATCTCTTTATGGGCTCATGGACCTTGTTTATATTTTTTTTAAGTGAATGGCTTTGTTTTTTATTGCATGCACCAATTTTTTTTCTCTGTTTTAATCGTGTTCCGTCGAATCCACAAATAGCAAATTTTCGCGTTTTGATTTGGAGGTGGAGGCGGCTACCTACAATGAGTCTGCTACCTAAAATGAAATGTATTTTTTATGCATGTTTTTCATTGTAGTACGGCTGTTTGTATACAACCATACATTTATTGAATTATCCTTACAATAATTTAATTGAAACCATGTTTGGATCCAATCGCGAAAATAAAATTTGACGCGCAAAAATGAGGTTTCTGGAGGAGATTCCTTAACATCGCATCCCAATCCGCTCTGGCACGGTCTGGAAACTCTCAAACATGTTTGGATTTATCTTGCCCCGGTAATACTTGGAACGTCATGGTAACTTATTTTTGAAAATGACTACTATATTATTTAAAAGTCAACACATCCCCCCCCCCTTATCTGTCAACATTTGGCCTCTGGTTAGTGCGCGTTAGTGCGCATGTGCCATATACTGGCGTAAGAGCGCAACTAGTATTTACTCAGTGCGCAGGTAGCATTTACCGGCGTCAGAGCGCAACTAGTATTTACTCAGTGCGCAGGTAGCATTTACCGGCGTCAGAGCGCAACTAGTATTTACTCATTGCGCAGGTAGCATTTACTGGCGTCAGAGCGCAACTAGTATTCACTCAGTGCGCAGGTAGCATTTACTGGCGTCAGTGCGCTGGTAGCATTTACTGGCGTCAGAGCGCAACTAATATTTACTCAGTGCGCAGGTAGCATTTACTGGCGTCAGAGCGCAACGAGTATTTACTCAGTGCGCAGGTAGCATTTACTGGCGTAAGAGCGCAACTAGTATCTACTCAGTGCGCAGGTAGCATTAACTGGCGTCAGAGCGCAATTAGTATTTACTCAGTGCGCAGGTAGCATTTACTGGCGTCAGAGCGCAACTAGTATTTACTCAGTGCTCAGGAAACATTTACTGACGTCAGAGCACAACTAGTATTTACTCAGTGCGCAGGAAGCATTTACTAGCGTCAGAGCGCAACTAGTATTTACTCAGTGCGCAGGTAGCATTTACTGACGTCAGAGCGCAACTAGTATTTACTCAGCGCGCAGGTAGCATTTACTGGTGTCAGAGCGCAACTAGTATTTACTCAGCGCGCAGGTAGCATTTACTGGTGTCAGAGCGCAACTAGTATTTACTCAGTGCTCAGGAAGCATTTACTGACGTCAGAGCGCAACTAGTATATTTACTCGGTGCGCAGGTAGCATTTACTAGCGTCAGAGCGCAACTAGTATTTACTCAGTGCGCAGGTAGCATTTACTTGCTTCAGAGCGCAACTAGTATTTACTCAGTGCGCAGGTAGCATTTACTGGCGTCAGAGCGCAACTAGTATTTACTCGGTGCGCAGGTAGCATTCACTTGCGTCAGAGCGCAACTAGTATTTACTCAGTGCGCAGGTAGCATTTACTTGCGTCAGAGCGCAACTAGTATTTACTCAGTGCGCAGGTAGCATTTACTTGCGTTAGAGCGCAACTAGTATTTACTCGGTGCGCAGGTAGCATTTACTGGCGTCAGAGCGCAACTAGTATTTACTCAGTGCGCAGGTAGCATTTACTGGCGTCAGAGCGCAACTAGTATTTACTCGGTGCGCAGGTGTCATCATTTACTGGCGTCAGTGTGTAGCATTTAAATGCAGTGAATTGGTCGTTTCGTCTCCGGATTGCAGAGTGTTCGCTGTCCATCTGAAGAGTGGGATTTTCCGAGAGCTTCGCAACGTTGCCGTGTTACAGTTCACCCCAACATTACCACATTCCGACATCTTTCGCCATTGTTTCTCCTAATCGTTTTTACTAAACCGTGGTTCTGTTTTCTTCTTTTTGGACTATTTATAATCAATCTTTTACCGTGGTGGAGGCTGTCAGTTAACGGCTGTCAACCCATGAGTTGACGTGCTTTCTTCCATCGTTCGGCGGCTGGCATACCGATGTCAATGCCTGCGACCTCCACATCAATTCTTGCTGCATTGTTAACGAAGACACTGCTCTAGCACGTGTAGTTAGAGTAGGCCTCTCCCAATCTTATTGTTCTCCTGCGTGGGGTAGCCGGTTTCTGCAAGGCAGACCTCACGCATGGGATCCCCGTTTCATATCTCTGATTTTTTGTGCTGGCGTACGTAGACCCTATTGCGCAATGTTCTATATCTAAACTTGAAAAATTTAAAAATAATAATGGCAAAATTTATTGACTCTCCAAACGATGTGAACTCTCGATCGATCCATTCGTGATCTCCATCTTTTGGTCCAGCGTTCTCCAGCCCCTAGTGTTTCAGTTACCACACGCTCGCCAGCCCGGCCGTCTCTGCTACACAATCTAAACTGCTGATTGTTTCGCAAGGCCACCTCAGCTACTGCATGGCTCTCGACGTGAGCAACCGCGTCGAGATTATTTAAAGTCGGTCTGTGGAGGGCTTTACAATGAATGCTATTGGAGCGTGGTGAGTTCGGAGGCTTCCCCTGAAGCCGCTTCAGTTTTGAAACAATGAAACTGTTCTTCGAACTCGCAATGATCGTGGATACAGGCGGCTGTCGTCTACCAGACATTGGCGGCTGTCGTTTACCAGACATTGGAGGCTGTCGTTTACCAGACATTGGTGGCTGTCGTATGCCAGACATTGGAGACTGTCGTATGCCAGACATTGGAGACTGTCGTATGCCAGACATTGGTGGCTGTCGTATGTCAGACATTGGAGGCTGTCGTATGCCAGACATTGGTGGCTGTCGTATGCCAGCCATTGGTGGCTGCCGTATGCCAGCCATTGGTGGCTGCCGTATGCCAGCCATTGGAGGCTGTCGTATGCCAGACATTGGTGGGTGTCGTTGCGTGAGTGCCGAGCTGCACTGCCATCATATGCGATCTGAACACATCCCAAGGCCTCGATAGGTACTCAACCTGACTCATGCGACTGATGAATCGAATCTACTGTCGTATCGCCGCCGCCCGCAGCGATACACTTACTTGGCCCTGAGTGAGTGTGAGCGTTACTCTTACTTGGCTCGGTGTGAGTGTGAGCAATACACTTACTTGGCTCGGTGTGAGTGTGAGCGTTACTCTTACTTGGCTCGGTGTGAGTGTTAGCAATACACTTACTTGGCTCGGTGTGAGTGTGAGCAATACACTTACTTGGCTCGGTGTGAGTGTGAGCGATACTCTTACTTGGCTCGGTGTGAGTGTGAGCAATTCACTTACTTGGCTCGGTGTGAGTGTGAGCAATACACTTACTTGGCTCGGTGTGTGTGTGAGCGATACACTTACTTGGCTCGGTGTGAGTGAAATCGAAACTCTTACTTGGCTCGGCGTGAGTGTGTGTGATACACTTACTTGGCTCTGTGTGAGTGTGAGCAATACACTTACTTGGCTCGGTGTGAGTGTGAGCAATACATTTACTTGGCTCGGTGTGAGTGTGAGCAATGCACTTACTTGGCTCTGTGTGAGTGTGAGCAATACACTTACTTGGCTCTGTGTGAGTGTGAGCAATACACTTACTTGGCTCGGTGAGAGTGTGAGCAATACACTTACTTGGCTCGGTGTGAGTGTGAGCGATACTCTTACTTGGCTCGGTGTGAGTGTGAGCAATACACTTACTTGGCTCGGTGTGAGTGTGAGCAATACACATACTTGGCTCTGTGTTAGTGTGTTCGCGTCAATGTCGATCAGAGCGGAGCTTTGATCGACCGACATAATTGCATCCTCCAATCAAAGTACATCTCTGACACACTTCAACCTAGGTACCAGTCTAGATATTACCGAGGCAGAGGCGTTCAGTAGAACGAAACCCACCCTACCCTACACTT
Source organism: Gammarus roeselii (assembly GCA_016164225.1). Classification (NCBI taxonomy): domain Eukaryota; kingdom Metazoa; phylum Arthropoda; class Malacostraca; order Amphipoda; family Gammaridae; genus Gammarus; species Gammarus roeselii. Next base: position 2,393 of record SDVV010026043.1, on the reverse strand, counting down.
GCACTAAGCAAGGTAGAAAAGAAATAGAAGAACAGAATGAGACAGGATGGTGCCGCAGCTCTAAACAATACAGAATATAGAAGTAAGTTAATTGGTCTTTACGTGGAGAGAAAGGGTCAGGTGATAGCCTGTTTTTAATACCTTATCAGTTCTAAACCCTACTTCAATCAGTAAGGCGTGCAATTACATAAAAAGTTTTATCATGAAACACAATAACTCTTACGACACGCTGTTGACGTCTCGACCGCTAGTCGAGGGGACAGGAATATCAAGTGAGGCGGGTGGGTTGTAAACATTCCTAAGGCCCTTAGTCACTGGAGCTGTGGCTACACGTGCTTGTACACCTCCGTATTCAAGGAATGTTACATTTTTCGTACGATTATAGTTGTGCTCTTTTTGTTTTATGATTTGCGACGTGACTGGTTCTTGTTGTTTTGCAACAAATGTGACTGGTTTATGTTGTTTCGCAACAAATGTGACTGGTTCTTGTTGTTTCATAATAAATATAGTCGTGTAGTAAAGATCTGTTTCCATTTCATTAACTATACAGTTTTCTTATTCAAGTCAAAATGACTTAAGGCATGGTTTAAATAAGTTAATCGGTGTAAATTAAAGTAAATATTCTACTCATTTATTTATACTGGCAAAGAAGGTCCGAAACAAACCATGCTGATAAGTATAATGGGAAATAGTGTTCATCTTTATTGCTTTGAATATGTATTTAGAAATTTCTTCACAATGAATATATTCAATTTACGTTATGAATGTCATTCAAATACATTATCTTGCCATGAATACATATAATTCAAACAAATGTATTGAACATTTTAATTTATTGAAAAATAAGTTGAATGGAAACTGAACAAAAAACACTCTGAAACTGAGACTTTTCTCATGACCTGACTCTCATGACACCCTGATGACTAACCCTCATGACACCCTGATGACTAACCCTCATGACACCCTGATGACTAACCCTCATGACACCCTGATGGCTAACCCTCATGACACCCTGATGGCTAACCCTCATGACACCCTGATGGCTAACCCTCATGACACCCTGATGGCTAACCCTCATGACACCCTGATGGCTAACCCTCATGACACCCTGATGGCTAACCCTCATGACACCCTGATGGCTAACCCTCATGACACCCTGATGGCTAACCCTCCTGACACCCTGATGGTTAACCCTATTGACACCCTGATGACTAACCCTCATTACCCCGATCTCCCTATTACAGTATAGGCCTTGAGCTATTTGGACGTCAGGCAATTAACTTGTCATCGTCTACTAACGCTAATATGCCTGGGCTGTCATGAGATGAAACAATAACAGTTATGTTAGTTTGGGTTTGACATAACCAAATTGGCGTGCAAATAATACCGATCATTTCCTGTCGTGCTGTATCCGTTATCGTGCTGCGTCGTGCTGCACCCTATTGCGCCACGGTGTGCCGAACAGTCGTTCAGCGTCGCTCGTACGAGGAGATCATTGCACGCCATGAGCGATGTGGCAACCTTGATCGTGACAGGTGGGCTTGGTGTAGAGTGTTCATGTGTGAACAGTCGCCCACATGGACGTGGCGCTCCACGTGGTCACGAGGCTGTTTGATTTTCATGTACTACTGACGCCAGAAAGGGTCTCAATGCATTTGTTATCGATATCCCTGCATGGAGGTAGTAGCATTTTAAGTATATATTTACACATAGTTGTTTCCTGTAGATCCAGAGGAAAACGACATTTGTATGCATACCTAAGATATCAGAAATTGCAAGCTCTGATATCAGAACCGTATTGCGAAAATACTCTATTTCTCACATGTATAGTACAGCGATAAGCATTTGTCTGTAATTTGTACTCGAACCAATTTTGCACCTCAGCCTGATGTCCATCCAAGCCTCCAAACAAAGCCGTTACTTCCTTGACCGACGGCATCGACGCCTTGCAAATGTCGGGAGCATTTGAGCGCTAATTGACCTTGAGCACGATCCGTGGTTGAATGGGCAGCTCTAACAATGGGTAGAGTGCGGGAGTGACTGCTGCACAGCGTCAATGGTAATGAACTGTTGACTCCGTAGGGGTTCGTTTCTTCTAGGATATAACGTAAATATGAAAGCTGGATCTAGGTACGTGTGCCAGGCATGTCTGTGTGTCAGGCATGTCTGTGTGCCAGGCATGTCTGTGTGCCAGGCATGTCTGTGTGCCTGGCATGTCTGTGTGCCTGGCATGTCTGTGTGCCTGGCATGTCTGTGTGCCTGGCATGTCTGTGTGCCTGGCATGTCTGTGTGCCAGGCATGTCTGTGTGCCAGGCATGTCTGTGTGCCAGGCATGTCTGTGTGCCAGGCATGTCTGTGTGCCAGGCATGTCTGTGTGCCAGGCATGTCTGTGT
>SDVV010026042.1:0-12322 GCA_016164225.1 Gammarus roeselii | reverse complement strand
TAATTGGTTTGTTACCTGAAGGCCTAGTGGAAACAGTCATATGCATGTGCATACTTACAAGCATTCAATCTACATGCAATGATATCGGGAACATAACACGAAATGACTATTTTCTGGCGACTAGGGTACATGATTGTATTGGTGATAAGAAAAGTTGATTTTTTACCAGAGGTATCCTTTTGAAGGAAGGGAACGAGCACGTAAGGAACTGGAGTGAGTTATGAATTTTAGTGAATATATGAGTTTGACTCGACCATGAAGAGCCTGCTCGTTTACTGATGGCTCATCCTAGGTATAGGCTAGTTGGTGCGGAGGGAGGTCCCAATTCCTATCCATAATTCGTGAAATGAACCAGCGACAGCTGCGGGGCCGTGTTGCTGACACCTGGAGTGATTTTATGGGGTTCTTGCCGAACATTTTCACGCTATAAAGCTTTGAAATCTGTGAGTGTGAGTGTTTGTAGAGGAGTGTATGGATTATCTGGATTCCGTATTCTATATGGAAGGGGAGTGTATGGATTTCCGCACATGCTAGATGGAAAGAGATGTGGTCTATATGTGGAAGTATGTGTAAGTGTAAGTATAGTTTAAGCTATAAAATTTTCTCAACTTTTGAATACACATTTTTTTAAATACATGATTTTATTTTATTTTTCAGGTAACTGAAGTGGTTGCTGACATCGTGGAGGAGCTCAACCCAATGGAACCGACGAAGACACACGAGCAGCTCATCGCTGAAGAATTACAGAGGAGAGAAAAAGAGTTGCAAAGCCGCGCCGCAGAAGGCATACGGCGAGCAGAAGAACAAGGTCGTCGAGACGCTGAGTTGAGATTGCGAGCTGAGGAGCAAGCGCGACGGGATGCGGAGTTGAAACGACGAACCGACGAAGAGGCGTTGAAATTGGAGCAACGGCCAGCGGCTAATCCAATAGAACCAAAGACGCATTTACAGCTCGTTGCTGAAGAATTACAGAGGAGAGAAGAAGAGATGCAGAGCAGAGCAGAGGAGCAAAGTCGTCGCGACGCAGAGTTGAGGGTACGAGCCGAGGAGCAGGCTCGACGAGATGCGGTGTCAAAACAACGAGCCGATGCTGAGTTGCTAGTACAACAGGAATTGGAGCTACGCGCAGCGTTTGAGGCACGACAAAATGCTGCATCTGCCTTGGCCTCCGATCCTCTTCCAGACGGTAGCCATCTAAGAGAGCCTTCCACGGGAGATCAAGAAGAGTTTTTCAGGCCTCAAAGTACTGGCCGAGGAGGCTTCCGACCACCTCGCTTCCACGTTGACGAGACTTTGCCGGAAGACGCTAGAAACAAAAGACACGAAGAACTTGAGCCTAATAATCATAATCAAACCATCGATGCCATCGCAATAAGTAAGCAAGAGGAAGCTCGCCGGCACACAGAGAATCTTAGCCGGCAAGAAGAGATTGAGATTGAACACCTGGAGGCTGGATTGGCGCATGAAGCTAATGGGACAGATCAACACCAGCGTGAGGCTTACGAACACGACCAAATAAACCAAGAGAGAGAAGATATGATCAACAAACAGGAGATGGAGCGACTGAGACTTGAAAAAGAGGTGGAAAGGCAAGAAGAAGATCGGAAGATTCAGGAAATGGAAAGGTTGCAGAGAGAACAGGAAGTGATCATTCATGAACAAAACCAAAAACGACACATGAATATGAAAGTTGACACCAAACCGCGGTCTGATGCCCACGACTGGGAGGCTCATAACGGTGTCAGAGTAACCTACTCTATCGGCTGGATGTTGCTGTTGTGTGTCGTGTTGTCAAACGTAAGCTCCTACTTCGTTTATTAAAGGATCTTCTCCGTTGGATGAGTTTTGCTGTTGTGTCGTGTTGGTAAACACTGCCTCATGTTTCGCTTGTCGAAAGAAGAACATATTGAAATTGAACGAGCTTGGAGGAAGTATTCTCTGCTCAGTGAGATGTATTTTCGTAAAACATTCCAGCGCAAACATATAACCATTTTCTTCTTTCGACTGCTTTAAGGGTCCCATTAGATGACACTTACGCAGTGTTCAGTTTATATCACTTTGATGAATGTTAACGTTCGTAACAATGCCCTTTAGCGAATATGAGGTTGGGTCCTCCCATTGAACAAATCATGTCAAATTCTGCCAGTCATTTATATACCTCAGAATATTTAGATTTATTTTATTGTACAAATATTTGAAACCCTGGAAAGGTTTCTCAAAACCAAAGGCTTTCTATATGTGTGCTCTACAACACAATGAACCAACCCCATCAACAGATCTCACAGCTTTTTTGATGTAACAAATATATTTTTTCAAATATTAAACGCCGTCACATGTTTAAGATACAAGAGAATATTGAATTCATATTACATTTTGTCTTTTAAGATGGAACTGGATCAAATGTTGATTCATAAGTCAATTAACTGTGAGAATTGGTTAAATCTATTCAATCCTTTAGCGTGTCAGAATGGTCAGCTGCTGTAATGGTTGTGGGGAATGTTTTATCGGGTATATAACAATGCAATGCCCAACGATTACAGACTCAACCAAAATAAACAAGAACAATAATCCTCGTATTATTCCAACTTGGAAATCGATTGTACATGTATCTATTATGTGCGAGTACGGCATGCATATTTTGTTGCAAATTGGAAATATCAATCCAGGGTTTCCTGTGAGGAATTTCACCGCTACTGTCTGCAAGATTCAATACACAGGCTGATCCACTGTATACAGACCAGTCAAACATGCGCATCGCCCCACCACCCACCCTCTCGAGAACAGCAAACTAAAACAGAGCGGAGTAACGCGTTCTGCTGCGGACTGGGGACGTCAGTCTATTTCTGATGTGATTAGTTTTTTGTCGGGTGTTATTTGCTCATATTTTAATTCCGATAGGTTAATGGAATTGAGAAGGCAAACGTTAAATCCAGAATAAATATTATTTGTTGTGTTTGTTTCTTTAGTCAATTCATTATCTTGGCCAGAATGAGGGCGAGAGAAGTCGGTTGTTTTTCAATCATATTGTTTATATACTTATGCTAGGCCAATAAAATTTGAAAAACATTCGCAAAATAACAAATACCTATATTTAGAATTGCTTTTTTTTTGTCCGATCATAATTTTTGTCTAGAGGAGGGTGATTGGAGGATACTTTCATCTCAGGCACACCGCCTCCCTCTGAACAAAATAGTTAAAAACCTGAAAAATTAATAAATTCGAATGTTATTTATTCGGAATTTTACTTTTGTCTTCTGTATAAGAAAATTTTAGCCAATGATTTAGGATAACATGTTCTTTATTCACATCTAGGAATAGAGTGACGTCAGTGGTTGAAAGGGAATAAACATTGGGATTGGTTGAAATGGGAGGCGAGTAGGTCGGACGTCGGCGTGACGTGATCGGCGCGGCGTTATCATATATCTTTTCTTCTATTGGCAGTCATTATTTATGATGACTGCAAATAGAGGAAATTTGTTGACGTATGCTATTCTGTTGCAAATAATACCTGCATCAATACGTTGATGCAGGTATTATTCGCAACAGAACAGCCTGTTTGGACACCAGATTTACAATCAGTGACAATGAAGGTTCCCGACACCCCTCCCCGTTTCTCAGCATACTGTGTTCCTCACCGTTCTATAGCCCCGCCCACATTCAAATGCCACTCCCACAGTATAGTGGCCTCGTTGCAGTTGCTTGTTGGCGTTCGTAGTGGAAACTCGTCAGCTAGTCCAATTTGCTGTTGCATTTTGCCTAAAATAACTGCCATAAATAGTGTCATCATAACGGCGTATGAGCACGGGAGTAGACATGAAAAAAAATTGTGAGCCTCGCTGAATTGAACGAATTCATCCATTTGATTTGTAACAACACTAACAGAATTTCTTGATTAGCATGATAATAGTATAAATACAGTATCACGTTATTCCATCTATGGTATTATTCATATAAGTGTATAATACTTATATGTGTTATACAGTTATATGAAATTTATATGTTAATACGTACGTTAATAGAACGGCATTCAATATTCCGTGTGAAAAACAGAAACTTGTGAAAAACCCTCGAAGGGATAGCAGATTTGCTTCTGAGCACTGGAGGAGATGAGCTCCTTCGTCGGTTGACTTTAGCCGTGTTTGTTGACTTTATTTCCTAGCTTTTATCTATTTTAACTTAGACGATACATATTCCTATGGAGGGTTTTTTACAAATAAGTTCTGTTTACGAGGTCAATAATATTAGAATAACAAATAGTGCGACATTATTTTGCACTCATTGAAAGCGTTTATTCTTGAAATTGTATTCACATCATACGTAATGAACATTGCAACAAATATATCAACGTAATTTTATGACGTTATTACCTGCACAGCCCGTAATTGTGGGGTGTGTAGTTATGCACGACCATGTAATAGGGCCTTATATCTTTGAAAAAGCAACGGGCTTTACAGAAACAGTCAATGGAGAGATATAGACACATGCTCCATACAATCTTATGACCTGCTGTTAGTCATCTGCGCCATCGTCACCGAGTTGTGGTTTCAACAGGACGAAGCAACTCACCACACATCTCTCGTCAAGCTGCACTCGCCTGGCCACCAAATTCATCGAATCCAACTGCTCCAGACCATTCTTTTTGGGGGTATCTAAAGGTGGAGTCTACATCAATAAGCCGGAGATTTTGGAAGGTATAAAGAAAAACATACGAATACATACGTGCACTTAATCCTTCGCTGCTAATTTTTTTATTTTATTTGATTTGGGCCTTCTATGCCAAGATCCGTGATGGCCAATGCCCTTGTAGGAGCTCGCTCGTGTAATGCTGTCGAAGGGCAACACCTAAAAGATGACATCTTCCACAGTTAGTTTATCTCAAAACTTCAGGCTTTTACGTTGGGGTGGATGGATGATTATTCATTTCATAGATCAATAACACTTTATTGTAGTATTTTAGTTTTTCTTATTACGTGGGCTCTATTATTGGATTTTTTGGATTAGTTATATAATTATGCATCGTTAGACGCCCGCATGGGCCCTAGGTGGACTATGCGGTGTGTTAGTTAGTCTACTCCAACCTACGGTGGGAGAATTTGCACTCTCCCTGGCGCCTAATAAATATCCGAGCACAGCTAGGCGTTTTGATGGCTAAATGGTGAAATAATGTTGATGTTGATCTTAGAGAGTGAAAGTCTTGAATGGCGCTGTGTGTGGAGGGGACGAGGCGAGTCGAGGCAGGTTGAGACGAGTGGAGACGAATCGACGGGCGAGGCGACGAGTCGAGACGAACCGAGGCTGGTTGAGACTAGGTGACCCGAGAATGGGGGGTACTCGTGGGACCCGTGGAACTCGAGGGACCCGGGGGTTTCAGGAACCCCGGGGGACTTGGAAGACCATGAGGACTTGGAGGGAACCCCCCCCTTCCGGGGCCTTTTGGGACCCTTGAGACCCTTTGAGACCCCCTATGAGAAACATTGGGACCCGCTTGAGGCCCCTCTGAACCCTGGGACCCCTGCTTCCCTCTCTCCACGCTGTAAAACCCATACAAAACAATGTATGTATGTGAAATGCTTGAGTAGAACAATTAAATATTACAGTCCGCTCCTAAGAAAACTGGCACAGAGGGCGAGGGTCGCGTCGAGGCTGGTCGAGGTGCGTCGAGATCAGTCGAAACATGAAGAGGCCAGGCATGTTGGTCGAGACTAGCCGATACTGGCCGAAATTATTCGATACAACCCGAGATGAGCTAAGACGAGGGAACCCAGGTAGCTCGGGGGACTTGGGTTACCCTCCGGAATTCTTCAGGCTTTTCAGACCAGAGGTACCTCTGTCACCACACTCCCACCCTAAAATGCTTGACTGAAAAATTCTGTTATTACAGTCCACATGATTACTAGCGCAGAAGGGGCGAGCCACGTCGAGGCTAGGCGAGGTGCGTCGAGATCAGTCGAAACATATTGAGGTGAGTTGAGTTGGTTGCGACGAGCCGAGACTGGCTGAAATGATTCGAGACAAGCCGAGATGAGCTGAGACGAGGGACCTCGGGGATCCCGGTGAGCTCGGGAAAACCCGGGGGACTTGTGTTACCCTCCAGGATTCATCGGGCTCTTTTGGGAACCCTGGGACCAATGCCTACCCGCCTTATCCCCCTAAACAATAAGTGCAAAAATAATAATCTAAGCAGTTTTCCTGCTCATGACGATCCTGCCCTTACTTTCTTCTTCGTCATCTACAATTTTGTCATGTATAATAATGCTGGTGCATTTGTGTGGGAGTTCCGGTTTGTGATTTTGTGAATGTTTTTTTTCTTCAGTCTGTGCTCGCTCGCACGTGCACGGACCATATGTAGTTTTTCGGGTTGACCTGGACTGCGTAGCTATAAAACCTTGTGACGCGTCGAGGTTGAAGTTGATCATAGACCTTGTACTAATTTCGACGATACTATCTGTGCGCCCTGGCGCGAGTGCATATTACTCATGGAGTTCTGAGTGGTTGGAGGAGGAGATTCGTTTTGTCTGAGTCTTTATCTGCCTGAATAAACAAATTGTATCTCTATTAAACTAGACCGCGTAGCTGTAAACATTGTGTTGCGTTGCTGTCGGAGCTGGCTTCGTCCGTGTAGCCGTAAACCTTGTACCAGTCTTGAGGATGATACCTGTGCACACTAGCGTGCGTACATATTACTCCTGAAGTTCTAAATGATTGGAAGCGGAGATCCGTTTTGTCTAAGAATTTTTTTTTGTGCGCACCAACGTGCGTCTGACATTACCAAAAATTTCATATTTTTCTAACTTTAACAGCGTAGTTTTTTTCGCACACTAAGGCGTGCTAGCCTACTGGAATCCATGATCATCGAGCCTTACGAGGGAGTTTATTATGACGCGTTGAGGCTCTGGTGGAAATGATTATCAAATCAAATCAAATCCAACATTTTCTTATCGATTACGTCAACGGAAACTGGGTTGGATTATTTAAGTAGTTTAATTTGCCTTGAAAACTTGGATATAATCCACACTTACCCCCTATTTGTTATACAATAAGGGGTAAGCAGTTGCATCAAGTTACGTGCGTGTTTATGATTCCCCAATAAAAATATAGAGACATGAAAATACCTTGGTCTATTTTGTTAGTCATTCCGTTTATAACTTCTGCAGTTTCTTTCATTGTATTTGATTTCCAGGGTAGACAAATAATTAGCCAAAATTCCTTCTTGTGGGCAGTTTCAATTAATTCAATAACAGGACGACAAGTATAGCAAATTCTTCATGGTATAGGTCGTATCTTAATAGAAGAACACTATGGTCGATTTATGTACGAACATTGCTGCATTCGTCATAGATTAAGATAAAAGGCGCATTTTCACCGGAGGCCTGGCATGAGCCCTAGAGAGCCTCCTCGTAGGGCACGAAAATTTAAAATCTATGCAAGGGTGTGCACGAATGTCATAACCTAAATTTGATGTGGGCATCATTTAAAACTGACCCTCTAATCATTTTGCACCGGTTCACCCGAAATCAAAAACAAGTAACTTTAACGGACAAACCGGCATCAATCGTGACTGCAGCGTGTAGAGCTTGTATGATCATAACCACTTCCAGACACACTTGAGCGACGTGATTGCTGAGTCTGTACCAGACAAAATCATAGTATTTTGTAAAGAAATGAAATGAGTTGGTACGGCAACAGGATCGACAGGTAGACCTACAGGTGGATTCACTTCATTGAACTTTCGAAAGACAGCGCGTGAGGATCTCCTCTCTCTGTTGTGATTGATATTGAACTCGTCCTTCTTCGACTAGGTCAAGTATTCTGATTGTAGTTGCTTTTACTTACATTTACACTATACTATATTATATTTGCTATAGGTTGTTTAACGTTGGTATCCCAGCGTGTCTATTACGACAAAACGACATTTTGCATCTCTTTGTTTACTTCATATATTCTATTGCCAAAGAAGTATGGAAGTCCGTTTTAAGAATGTTGATAAAATGGAGACCGTTTTGCGCAGATTGAAAAATATATTTATAGTACAATGTTGTTAAAGGCATGGCAGACGAACTTCTTTCCTCTGCCGATACAGACCAGGTAACTGTATTTCTCCCAAGCCTCAGGAGGAGAAACAAAGAAAGGGTCCCGATAAACTCGAACTATATCTTAAAGCAGTTGCCGAGAGCACTGTCCTAAATGCTCAATCAATAAAAACCCTGGCTGAGGCGGCATATCGCAATCGGAGGAAGACGAGGAGGAAATCGCATCATGTTAGCGAAGATGCCGATTCCAGCGACTCCGTTGGCCCTTCTCCAGCCCCTAAGTCTAAACGCAAACGCTCCATGGTCAAATCCTCAGCAAGGTCTTTCGCACACCATCAGAGTCCTTACAAAAAAAACACTCGGACTCGGAAGCAAGCTTGCTCTAGCCTCCAGCGGCTGCAAAAAGAGGATGAAAGAGTGCCCAAAAGCCCTAGTGGCAACAACGGATGCGCTGGTTTACCTATTTTGACCAATGACAATAATATCAATAATAACAATGTTAACCATTTGGACAATTTCCCCTCAGAAAGCAGGGACAATGTGAGTGACAGGAAGAACGAAAAGATGTCTTGCCCCTATTTATAGCATTCAACAGACCTGATGACCATTACTTATTGGTCAAGGGCTCCTCCACAGAAAATATTTCTCGAGGAGAAATCGCTCGCAGGATCTGTACGTCCGTTGGATGATGCTGATGACGATGAGTCTTATACTCATGAGGAGGATTACTTTGCCTTAAGTGAACAAGAGATGACACTGAATAGAAATTCTCCAAGTTCAGGTGATGCTCATGCCTCTTTGCTTGTTATCGGAAGTGCACCCTCCCCAACTTGGAACACCAGTTCGTATGTTTTTGATTGGTTCCTCACAGTAACTTATAGTAATCCACAGAAAGAAAATTTAGAAGACATTCCCCAACAATACAAACCAAACGACCAGATATCTGATCATTTTCATCCTCCAAAGTTGCTTAAACGAGTATGGCAAATTGTGAAGTCCTCCTCACGGTATTTTATTCAAAAGGTTGTATACCAGGCCCACGAATACTTACTTACTGCCTTAAAACCCGTGTTGTCTGTACTGGAGGATCCTTCAATCAAAACCGATTCTAAATAAAAATTCAGTGCCGCAATCCAGTTAGTATGCTCTTTCAATCTCCAACTCAACTGGTACAAACGTGCATTGACCAGCTCCCTCCACAATAAAGATGTCAGGAAATTCATTTTGTCTCTCTCTGGTAAACATAACTCCTTATTTGCAGATGATTTTCACAAGTCAGTTGACGAGGCAATGAAATTACAGGCCTCTACCAGTAGGCCTTAGCCCCTGCCAGACCCTATTTCCCTACTTCTAGAAGGAAGGGGTTCTATCATCCCTACTACATCCCATGTCGTAATTTAACCATGCCTAACCTTCGGCCTTGTCACGGTCCATCCCAGGGAGGCCAAAATGCAAAGTTTTCATCTGGCTCAGGGCATCAATCTCGTGGCCAGCCATTTCGTGGTCGAAGCAGAGGTCGCGGCAGGGTCAGAGGTCTTTCCTTTAACTAACCCTGCCATACTCAGTCCTGTTACCCAGCCTAGCAGCATCAACAGGGATGTCCAGAATTGGCAAAAAATTACTCCTTATTTTGTTATTTTGCGAATAGTTACAGAAGGTTACACAATACAACTGAATTCTAAACCGACTCAAGATCAACCAATAATTTCTAACCCCTCATCCTCTTCTCGTAAATTGTCTTTGATCTCAGAAATTTCCTCTCATCTGAATTCAGGAGAAATCAGTTTTGTTGAGCCTCTGACCGAACAATTTGTGTCCAGAGTATTTACTGTAAAGAAGGCAAATGATCATTGATCTGTCCTCCCTCAATGACCGTGTAACTAAAATTTCTTTCAGAACGGAGGGCATTGGATTCCTCAATGGACTTGTGCCGCCTAATGACTTTATGATATCAAAAGACCTATCTGATGCCTTTTTCAGTATTCCCCTTCATGAGTCCAGTGAAAAGTATATTCCCTTTGAATTTAATAAGTCCAGATACCAATTCAATATGCCTCCCTTTGAACTTTCTAGCTCCCGCAGAATTTTCTGTAAAATGCTTCGACCAGTAATCAATCACCTTCCATCTCTGGGAATGAAAATATTCCCTTACATGGATGACTTATTCTTAGGCTGCAGCTCACTCATCTTGTTGCAACAACAGGCCCTGGTTACCCTCAATCTCCTTTCCTCCCTTGGGATTAAACCAAATTTAGATAATTCTCACCTAACCCCAACCCAATCCATGTTGCATCTGGGCTACATATGGAACTCTTCTGAAATGATAATTTCCTTGCCGGCTGAGAAATGTGAAAAGACCATGTAGTTTGCATTACAATTCCTATCGGAACCCTTGTGTTCTTTGCGCTAATTGTCTTCCCTTTTTTGCTCTGGTTGTGAGTCAGAAAATTGTTTGTATCAATTCCCCCTTACCTTGCCGAAGGCTCCAAGTAGTTTACAACAAAAGCTTGCTAAAGTTCAGCTGGAACCAATAATCCCTATCACTGCCGAAGTTGAGGTTCATATTGCCTGGTGGGCATCTCACTGTATCTCTTTCCTCCCACCTGTCTCCATGAAACCGGTTCAATCAACGGTAACCGTTTACACCAATGCCTCCCTTACTGGTTGGGGCATATCAAGTTCTGATGGCTCGGTTGCTTCTGGCTCATGGTCTGCATCAGAGAAGTCTTTCCACATTAACTACTTAGAGCTTTACATTGTTCTCCTCTCTGTTAACTATTTGATCCCAAAATTTGAAAATTCACATATCCACATTTTTACAGATAATTTCACTACAATGTTCTACATTAATAAGATGGGCGACACTCGATCTCCCTCCTTGTGCTCTTTGCATTAGAGATCTGGGACTCTTGCATCTCCCATAAAATATTGCTTTCCGCCTTTCATATTCCTGGTGTGAACAATACTAAAACAGATAATTTCACACGGGCTACCCCCAATATTCGTGACTACGGCCTAAATCAGACGACATTTGATGCCCTGCTTCTAGCTTTTGCAGCTGTGTATAGATATACATGTTTTTTTTTTTTGCTGATTGGGTTTAGCTCATGCTCAATTTAAATAAGTAATTGTTTACTTCTGTATCCTTACTTATCTGTGTATGTATGTATACTGTGATGGGACTACTTGCTTAAATACAAACATATTGCTACAAACATTTGTAGCTACATGCTTCTAGGGGCGGGTGTTCAACTTATCACATGGTTTGCAGGCACCCCTAACTTTGATGCATATCAATAGATCAATATTACTCATGTCACGTCCAAAATTCAATGAAGAGAATCCACGTGCCGGTCCGAAGATCCTGTTACCGTACCAACTCATTTCATTTCTTACAAAATACTATGATTTTGTCAAGTACGAACTCAGCAATCACGTCGTTTAAGCGTGTCCGCCGATGATGCTCCAGCCGGCAACGCCCCATCAAAGAAATTTTAGTTCTGCTTCGGAGGTGAGAATCCTAGCAGAACTTACCAATAGAAGCTGGTCGAACCAATCAACGATGGGAAAAATTTAATAAATGAATAAAATGCACTTATCTATACATTTTCTCATCTCTCGTCGGGTAGATGATTTGATTTGAGAAAGCCAAAAATAGTTGAATCATATTGGTGGCCCCCACTTTGCTGCTTCTACACACAAGGATCAGCAAACAAGACACAGCGCGCCTCTGCTCAGCGAACAATCAGTTACTTAAACGGTGATCGTAAGTGATGACCCTAGTCCCCGTGTGGGTAGCTCCGTCCATACGGTCGAGCAGAAGTAGTAGTAGTAGGTACATATTGGCCCTAAAAATTAGGTACATATTGGCCCTAAAAATTAGGTACATATTGGCCCTAAAAATTAGGTACATATTGGCCCTAAAAATTAGGTACATATTGGCCCTAAAAATTAGGTACGAGAATCGCTCTGGAAAATAGGTACGAGAATTGCCCTGGAAAATAGGTACGAGAATCGCCCTGGATAATTTGTGACTCTATGTTTGTTATTTGTGAAGGATTTAGTGAAGGAATTAGGATTTATGTTATTTATGAAGGAATTAGGATGGCTAGATATTTGAATCTTTTTATCGAATGTATTGCTTAGGTCGTTTGTTATTTGTTAGTGACTCAGACGTTGCACTTCTCTGATACTGTAGTTATATATTAGTGACTCTATGTTTGTTATTTTGTGAAGGATTTAGGATTTATGTTATTTATGAAGGTATATTATTTGTGAAGGAAATTAGATTT
>SDVV010026041.1:0-12322 GCA_016164225.1 Gammarus roeselii | reverse complement strand
GAAGTTGTGCGTGACAACTCTATATGTGAAAAGTTGTGCGTGACAACTCTATATGTGAAGAAGTTGTGCGTGACAACTCTATATGTGACGAAGTTGTGCGTGACAACTCTATATGTGACGAAGTTGTGCGTGACAACTCTATATGTAAAGAAGTTGTGCTTGACAACGCTATATGTGAAGAAGTTGTGCGTGACAAATCTATATGTGAAGAAGTTGTGCGTGACAACTCTATATGTGAAGAAACTATGCGTGACAACTCTATATGTGAAGAAGTTGTGCGTGACAACTCTATACGTGACGAAGTTGTGCGTGACAACTCTATATGTGGAGAAGTTGTGCGTGACAACTCTATATGTGACGAAGTTGTGCGTGACAACTCTATATGTGAAGAAGTTGTGCGTGACAACTCTATCTGTGGAGAAGTTGTGCGTGACAACTCTATATGTGACGAAGTTGTGCGTGACAACTCTATATGTGAAGAAGTTGTGCGTGACAACTCTATCTGTGAAGAAGTTGTGCGTGACAACTCTATGTGTGACGAAGTTGTGCGTGACAACTCTATATGTAAAGAAGTTGTGCGTGACAACTCTATATGTGAAGAAGTTGTGCGTGACAACTCTATAGCTATGTGACGAAGTTGTGCGTGACAACTCTATCTGTGAAAAAGTTGTGCGTGACAACTCTATATGTGGAGAAGTCGAGTGTGACAACTCTATAAGCGAAGAAGTTGTGCGTGACAACTCTATACGTGAAAAAGTTGTGCGTGACAACTCTATATGTGAAGAAGTTGTGCGTGACAACTCTATATGTGAAGAAGTTGTGCGTGACAGCTCTATAAGTCAAGAAGTTGTGCGTGACAACTCTATATGTGAAGAAGTTGTGCGTGATGTCGAGATAAACGCGTGTTAATGATTTTGTATCCATCATTCTTAGTCACTCCGCTCGAATCGAGAGTGAAAAGATTCGCTCGGTCGACGTTTTCCTTACCCTTCATTATCTTCCACCCTTCCATCATATCATCTCTGACTCGACGCTTCTCTAGTGAGTAAAGGTTGAATTCACGGAGTCTGTCTTCGTACAATTGATTGCGCAGCGAAGGGATAAATTTGGTAGCTCTAGGTTGAACCTTCTCTAACTTAATAACGTATTTTTTTAAGATATGTAGACCAGAATTGAACGGAATACTCGACATGCGCTCTTACAAATGCATTGTATAAACAAATAACGCTGGGTTTGTATTTGTAGAAGGTAGTGCGAGATCACAAAACACCACTTAGAATTTTGTGGTCTTTTGTGAGCATCGTTGCATTGCTTGCTGCTTAGGAGAAAAAGAAATGAAATAAGTACTAAACAACGATCATCTTCTCTGCAGTTACTACAGTGTTGAGGTTGGGTTTCTTGTAGTGAATGTAGAGGGACTCTAAATATTTTGAGGTCCTTGATGCAGAAGTTGTTTATGTCAGTCGTATGGTTGACTGCAAGAGAGTGATTGCATAAGGGACTGAAATTTAATTTTTCCACTGGCAATTTATTTCTAAATGAAATACCCAAATGTTACAACATCGAAAACAGGTCGTCTATGGGGCTGCTGTGATCGATGTTGGAATCTGGGCACACTTCACCGACTGTGCGAAGAGGAACGTTTTGAATTTCAATAAATAGTTTTTTTCTTCAGTGTTTTAAGCAATGTCTTCAAGATAGCGAAACTTGGCATAAACAGCTTTTGTGAGATACAGTTGAAATGGGCATTTACGGTTCGAAAACTTTAGAGAGATAGTTTATAATGCAAGATTCAATTAACATCTAGACAGCCATTGTTTGGGAAAAAGCCTATTAAAAAAATGTATTCAATGTGAAGTAAGTTGTAAAAAATAAACTATCTCGAAAACGTAGTGACGTATAATTTTCAGAGCATAGCAGCGTAGCTTAGAGGGCCAAAACTGAATAAACTTGAGCTCACGTCACTGAAACTTTGTTTGCGCTATCCTGACGCACTCAAGGGGCGGTCCGTCGTCGGGAGCATTCAAGGAAGCAGTTATGCGAGTGACCGTAACATCGAGAAGTTTGTTTGCGCTACCCTGACTAACTGAAGGGGCGGTCCGTCGTCGGGAGCATTCAAGGAAGCAGTTATGCGAGTGACCGTAACATCGAGATGTTTGTTTGCGCTACCCTGACTAACTGAAGGGGCGGTCAGTCGTCGGGAGCATTCAAGGGAGCAGTTATGCGAGTGACCGTAACATCGAGAAGTTTGTTTGCGCTACCCTGACTAACTGAAGGGACGGTCAGTCGTCGGGAGCATTCAAGGGAGCAGTTATGCGAGTGACCGTAACATCGAGAAGTTTGTTTGCGCTACCCTGACTAACTGAAGGGACGGTCAGTCGTCGGGAGCATTCAAGGAAGCAGTTATGCGAGTGACCGTAACATCGATAAATAGTAAACTATTTGAATTTTACGATTTTGTGATTCCAAATTGTTCCTTTAATGTAGATGGCGCTAGAGCCATAGGACTGCCAACGGCCTGGCGATCAATCTAGGTGTGCAGTGTTTCATCAAACATGAAGGAACTCTCATTCAGAGCTAGTAAAACCAATTTTTAAATCTGTCTTTTCAAAACCAAATAGAACTTTGTTAGCATCCGGGTGCACGATATCAATTGCAACCGTTGGTTGCGTGGTTTGATTTATTTATTTATAGCTAAGTATTAGTCTCCTCCCTAAAAAATAAAAAAATAAAAACTATTTCCCTGGTTACTTTTGCTTATTAAAATGAGAAGAAACATATTAGAAAAAAAATCATTATTTCCTTAGTTTTACTTTTTCATATTAAAATGAGAAGCAACAACCAGTGAAGAAATAAATAGAATAATGACCTTGTAAAATTATATATCATCAAGAGTTATTTCATGATTGATACTGCGCAAAGCGCTAAGTTAATTTGGCAGTTGATGCCTCTTGCACGAGGACGTCAGAACTCCGGTGGAGATATAATCCCTTAGTTTAATATAATTTACGTATTTTGCGTCATATCTGGTACCCTACGCTCAAGGTGCTTTGCGTCATATATGGTAGCCTACGCTCAAAGGACTTGGCGTCATATACGGTAATGACGCTCAAGGTACTTTGCATCATATATGGTAGCCTACGCTCAAGGTACTTTGCGTCATATATGGTAACGAATCTCAAAGTATTTTGTATCATATATGGTAGCCTACGCTCAAGGTGCTTTGCGTACTTTTCGTCATATATGGTAGCCAACGCTCAAGGTACTTTGCGTCATAAATGGTAACGACGCTCGAAGGTTTCTGCCTCGTATATGGTAGCCTACGCTTAAGGTACTTCGCGTCATATATGTTAACGACGCTCAAGGTACATTGCGTCATGTATGGTAAAGACGTTCAAGGTATTTTGCGTCATATATGATAGCATACGCTCCAGGTACTTTGCGTCATATATAGTTACAACGCTCAAGGTACTTTGCGTCATACATGATAGCCTACGCTCAAGGTACTTTGCGTCATATATGGTAACGACGCTCAAGGTATTTTGCGTCATACATGGTAACAACGCTCAAGGTACTTTGCGTCATATATGATAGCCTACGCTCAAGGTACTGTTCGTCATGTATAGTAACGACGCTCAAGGTACTTTGCGTTACATATGGTAGCTACGCTCTGAAGAGTTACCTCCTATTTTACTATAATGTGAACAATTTTAATAGTAACCATGACAGTTATTTCTGACTCCCAAAACTGCCGTAGGTTTGCTTACCAATCTGGAGCAACAAGTTATCACTAACACAACCCGTCATGCCTTCGAAAACGGGCTTATACCGAAGCTATTCACGGGAAGCACGTGGTACCTGAACATGAACTAAGTAATAAGTATATAAATATATAATATAATACTACTGATATTTTGTAGCATATCTACGGTCTCGATAAGCCAGGAGATCGTTTCTGAACCATCTGCGGATTCCAATCCATGTACCCCTTAGCGTTCAAACATTGTAGCGAACCATTCAGTTCTGTCGTCCTTCGATTGAAGCCCCGCGAACGTGAAGGTAGCATTCAAACATTGGAGCGAACCATTCCAGTTCTGTCGTCCTTCGATTGAAGCCCCGCGAACGTGAAGGTAGCATTCAAACATTGGAGAGAACCATTCCAGTTCTGTCGTCCTTCGATTGAAGCCCCGCGAACGTGAATGTAACATTCAAACATTGGAGCGAACCATTCCAGTTCTGTCGTCCTTCGATTGAAGCCCCGCGAACGTGAAGGTAACATTCAAACATTGGAGCGAACCATTCCAGTTCTGTCGTCCTTCGATTGAACCCCCGCGAACGTGAAGGTAACATTCAAACATTGGAGCGAACCATTCCAGTTCTATCGTCCTTCGATTGAAGCCCCGCAAACGTGAAGGTAGCATTCAAACATTGGAGCGAACCATTCCAGTTCTGTCGTCCTACGATTGAAGCCCCGCGAACGTGAAGGTAGCGTTCAAACATTGGAGCGAACCATTCCAGTTCTGTCGTCGTTCGATTGAAGCCCCGCGAACGTCAAGGAAACCATTGTCAAAGTTTTGGGACGCATCATTTCTGTCCTCAAAGTTGCATTGTTGTTCCAATAGGCGGGATGACTTATCCAGCCAGGAAAAAGGATGTCGAAGGATGTCATTGCAGAGGGGACAGTGTAGGAACTGCTCGAAAATGTTTTTCTGGTCTCAGTGATGTAAGAAAGAGATACGTCAGAGTTGCTATGTCAATACATTCGGAGAAAACATCCTCTTCTTGGAAACTTGAGATACTGAAGCTAAACCTCGTCAACAGAGTCCTCTTACTACTGACCGCAATATGGTAACATGCCATCATGGTTGGTGGCATAACATTCTTGCTAAGGGGCTGAGGCCCCGAGATCATACCTTCTCGAACAGGAAAAACAATGCGTCGTACCATGGATACAGACAGGTGCTGGATGGAGATAAGTCAAATCCGTGACGTCATACCCCCAGTCGAGGTTTTTTCACCCCATGTTGCCATGTTACGGTCAGCGTTGAAAGGACTATTCGCACTCAAAGAGTCAATTCGAGTTCATGAATGAGATTTTGTAAACTGAAGTAACAGAGCGGTCATTTTCAAACAAAGTTGATAACTTGCATATTGCAAACAGTAGGACTAAAATTACCAGAAGTGTTTTTATATCAGAGGCTCAGAAAACTGGAATAACTTATAAAATAAATGTATGGGAAATTTACCAGTCGTTCAAAAGTAGTCTACTGACATCTACTGGCAGACAATTCGATACTGTTTAGTAATTATGCGACCAGGACAATGCATCATTTACCAGTTACATCATCAAAGCATTTATGTACAGTACTTTATCTTAATGGGTTTATTAATGTCTGCTGTTCAAAATATGTAAAATTTAATGACAAAAAATCATCCACATCAATTCTTTATTTCACCCTTTTGAAGTTGATAATCCATATCATCTTTTGTGCTCTCGAACACCATACGCACTAAAACTATCCATCTGACGATACTCAAGGCTGCAGGCAGTTCAAGCTAAGCAATGTTTCAAGTTGAAGGTGCCAAAGATGCTGTGCCCAGGTGAACTTCTTACTTCATTAAAGCTTATCGACTCAGACGGTGCTCATAAAAAGCTGCCAATGGAGTCTTCCGGAGTTTATGAGTCAAACCCGGGCCCGAAGGCCTGGGAAACAGCCTATCAAGATTGGGGTAATATTGGTTATGGATAGTATAGGAGCCTGTAGCAATAACGGGCGCGTGATAAGCGGAATAAGTTTTTCGGGAGCAAATCGAGTAAAGAGAATTACCTAAATGAAAAGCGGTCAGAAGTTAAAAATACCCTGATAATATATCTGATATTGAGAATATGTCAATTCGTGGAGAAAGTCTGATAAAAGGTCATTGAGCATTTCTCCACTATATTACACGATACAACTCGGTGGCCGAGTGGGTAGCATGTCGGTCTCTCCTCACAAGTAAAGAACAAATGCATATCAAGTAATGATCAATGAGGATCAACTAAAGAAAATCAATGCATATCAATAAATGATCAATGCGGATCAACTAATAATCCATGTATAACAAGGATGATCAATGCGGATCCACTAATAGTCCATGCATATCAAGTATGATCAATGTGGATCAAGTAATGATCAATGCGGATCAAGTAATGATCAATGAGGATCAAGTAATTATCAATGCGGATCAAGTAATGATTAATGCGGATCAAGTAATGATTAATGAAGATCAAGTAATGATCAACTCGGATCAAGTAATGATTAATGAGGATCAAGTAATAATCAATGCGGATCAAGTAATGATTAATGGAGATCAAGTAATGATCAATGCAGATCAAGTAATGATTAATGAGGATCAAGTAATGATCAATGCGGATCAAGTAATGATCAATGCGGATCAAGTAATGATCAATGCGGATCAAGTAATGATTAATGAGGATCAAGTAATGATCAATGCGGATCAAGTAATTATTAATGAGGATCAAGTAATGATCAATGCGGATCAAGTAATGATCAATGCGGGTCGGTCAAATAATTGTCAATGCGGATCAAGTAATGATTAATGAGGATCAAGTAATGATCAATGCGAATCAAGTAATTATTAATGAGGATCAAGTAATGATCAATGCGGATCAAGTAATGATCAATGAGGATCAAGTAATTGTCAATGCGGATCAAGTAATGATTAATGAGGATCAAGTAATGATTAATGAGGATCAAGTAATGATCAATGCGGATCAAGTAATGATCGATGAGGATCAAGTAATTGCTAATGCGGATCAAATAATGATCAATGTGGATCAAGTAATGATCCATGTGGATCAAGTAATGATTAATGAGGATCAAGTAATGATCAATGCGGATCAAGTAATGATCAATGAGGATCAAGTAATTGTCAATGCGGATCAAATAACGATCAATGAGGATCAAGTAATGATCCATGCGGATCAAGTAATGATTAATGAGGATCAAGTAATGATCAATGCGATCAAATAATGATCAATGTGGATCAAGTAATGATCAATGCGGATCAAGTAATGATTAATGAGGATCAAATGATGATCAATGCGGATTAAATAATGATCAGCATGGATCAAGTAATGATCAATGCGGATCAAGTAATGATCAATGAGGATCAAGTAATGATCAATGAGGATCAAGTAATTGTCAATTTGAACATCAATTTGCTCATTTTGTATGTTATTTGTAAGCGTTTCTATCTGTCAACGATGGCATGGCGTCTTTAAAATGGCAGGCTCATCGAGGAGATGATTTTAACAACCCATTACCGATGGCTGAAAATGTATGTATAGACATACAGCCGTTTCCCCCTAGTTAGGGGGTGACTAAGCTAGGCGGACACAGAGGGGGGAGGCGCCAAATCTCCCCGCCACAAGACCGCCGTGTCCCTGCCGAGGCTCGAACTCGCGACATGCAGCACCAGAGGCTGACACTGCAGTCGGATACGCTAACCACTCGGCCACGGCGGCCGAATGATTTAAAAATGAAAATGATTTAAATAAATCGTGCTAGCACTAAGTATGTTTACCTTCTCTGATGAAAGAGTATGACATTCCACGATCATGGATGATAGGTTAGGATAACAATTTTATTGAAAGGGTTAAGAAGAGAAGTCTTGCTTTCACTCCGGAAAAACTTGTATTGGTTCTCGATCGAATATGTTAAACACATGTTACCCACAATTAAATCGTGATGGAGGCTGGTCTACTTGTGTGTTGTGTTGGTTTACAGGCGCGTGTAGGAAAGAGTGTCGTTACGGGTTACTTGTCAACAAGTTGGGGGTCCATTGAGGTTTCCACCTTCGACCGACTGGAGGAAGTAATGTCTTAATACCAAAAACTAAAAGTCATTCGATAATAATAATATTGATATCCACATTTATTTAAAACAGTTTGTTAATAACACTTTGAGAATTACGGAATCATTTTTTTATTCAAATACGTTTCGTAAAAATATACGAAAATTATTCTCATCACTACATACACCAAATTGTATGAAATATTTATAGTAATGAACAAAATTTAAAAGCTGAAACAGTAATCAAACGCAAGCGCAAAATATCTGCAAAAACAAACAAAAACGAAGGTTATACTAACATATATTGTAACAGCATCAATAGAAATCATTCCTTGTTCGTCGCAGTTCCGATCCAACACCCAGAAGCCAAAAGTTTTTCTCCCATTATGCTCATACAACTTATATTGCATAACTTACGGGTATTGCAGGTTGTCTCTAAAATCTTCATCGCGGTAACTGATATGTTTACTACACAGCAGAAGAGGACACTTGAACCGACCCAATTTGTGATACCCAGGATAATATGAAGCACGACTTGTGTCGTGTGAATGGCCAAGGGGTGTGAGTGAATTAAGATATCACAGTTTGGCGACGCTGGATCGTAGATGTTACGAGCTCCAGAAGATTTCGCAAATTATCCTCCTACAACGTAAATTAGCTTTTTTTCTTCCTGCTTATAATCTGCCGCCCCTTTAAGAACCACTTATGCAGGAATACTGACTCTTTGAAATGATTCGCATGCAACTCAAACATATGCAGCACAAATCAGGCAGAATGTTTAGAAATTAACTTAACCTCTGTTAAAAACTCCGGTATCGACATTGACCTACTCGTGAACAAACACGTATTGAACGAAAAGTGTATATTCCAAAATGCACATTTTTGCATAACATTTCTGTTCATTAAAAAATACAAATAAATAATTGGGCTTTGTTGTGTGTCCAAGTTAGCATTCAACTGCGCTGGCAATGACCTATCATCAACTATGGATTTTACCAACTTAACAGGTTTGGCTGTTCGATTACATTAGGTTAGGTCCTTTGTTTGAGGCAAAAATCTTCACTACGCGTGCTGCACTTCCGCCCAATCGTCCATCACTCTCGTCCCGATCCTCTCAAGTCCACCTTACACCGACCCCTCCCCCCAGACGTCTTTGAACCCCTCTTCTATTCGCTGCCATCAAGCTTCTCTCCCTAATTTGTTTACCCATCCCTGCACTCACGCGCTCATCCTAGCACCGTCCACCCATCCACCTTCGCGCACGTCCGTCCGACCGCGCGTTCGTGTGCCGGCCGCAGGTTTATGTGCGACTTTACGACGCAAGGTGAGTCTGGGAGAGGAAATTACGTTCCCCTCGTGTGAGAGGGGACAGAGGTGTGGAAGGGAGGGGAGGGGAATAACTCCCCCATCAACTCCTTCGTTGAGGGAGCTGCTTCACCACGTGAGCAATGGGCGGTGACATGTGTAGCGTACACTGTAGACCCTCTACAGCAGCAGTAATGGATCCCTTACGATAGCAGCGATGGGTCCTTTACGGCAGCAGTGACGGATCCTTCACATCAGCAGCAATAGCTCCCGTATACGACACCAGAGATGAGTCATTTACAGCAGCAGTAATGGGTGCCTTACAATAGCAGCGATGGGTCCTTTACGACAGCAGTGACGGATCCTTCACATCAGCAGCAATAGCTCCCGTATACGACTGCAGCGATGAGTCATTTACAACAGCAGTAATGGGTGCCTTACGATAGCAGCGATGGGTCCTTTACGACAGCAGTGACGGATCCTTCACATCAGCAGCAATAGCTCCCGTATACGACAGCAGCGATGAGTCATTTACAGCAGCAGTAATGGGTGCCTTACGATAGCAGCGATGGGTCCTTCACGACAGCAATTACCGACTCTACATGCACGGCAGCAGTGACCGGTTCATTGACACAGTATTTACCGATCCTTTACGGCAGTACAGGGACCGGTCCTTTACGAGAACAGCTATCAACCCTTTAGGGCAGCATGGACCGGTCCTTTACGATAGCAGTTATTGGCTCTCAATGGCATTAGGGACCGGTCCTTTACGACAGCAGCTATTGACCTTTTAGGGCAGCATGGACCGGTCTTTTTCGACCCTTCATGGCAGCAGGGACCGGCCCTTTACGAGTGCAGTTATCGAACCTCAACGGCAGCAGGGAGCGGTCCTTTACGGTAGCAGGGAGCGGTCTTTTACGGTAGCAGGGACTGGTCCTTTACATTAGCAGGGACCGGTCCTTCACGACAGCACCGACCGGTCCGTAGCAGCTGCCAACTCTAACGAAATAACAATTAAAGTAAAACCCTCTTAATCGTCGAGCTCCTGGCACGCATTCAAGCCGAAAATATTTATCTACCGTGATCCTAAAATCAATCGTCGTAGTTTTGTAAAGCACAAAGCCCTTCTTAGCATGTGGTCCTGCATTTTGCATTTGATTTATTTTATTGTTTTGGAGATTCTTCGCTTACACGTGTATAGCGAGTTATAGCGAAGCTGCAACCCGCAAGCCTATTTTTAACCACGGCGTTTATGGGCTGGTCTTCGGCCATTTAAGAGAGCGGTCAGAATGCCTCACTCGAGGTCGGGTAGGCTCGCACCAACAAGCATCAGCTTCCAAAGGAAGTCTATCAGAGGAGAGCTCGACTCGCAATACCTACTCGATCGGCCACCGATATGGTTGAAGTCATTTTTGCCTGAAGCCTCACACTGCAACAAATTACACGTCAATTTACGGATGGCGCCCAGCAGCTGGCGTTGCCGGGGACCGCCTGTAAACTTAAGTTTCACTGTGTAACAAACCGTTACGGGCACCTGTAATCAAAACGTTGACCGTAAGCATGACTTGTAAACAGCGTATTTAATTTGATTATATAAGATAGTCATTCATTTGAGAGCAATTTCTGACTGGGAATATTATGAACATTATTTATTAGAGAAAATTGTCCCAAGAAACTGGATTGGAATGATCCGAAAATGCGTGTAAAGTGTAGATGTGCTTATGCATAATCTGATGCGGCTTAACGACCTAAATAGAATGGAGACAGGCTTTATAAACTGTACCGTAGCTGGCCGATTAGAGGAGCCCCTTTCTGCTACACGAGAACTTAATGCGCAGTTTACGAGAGCTTCACGTGAACTATACGCATATTGTAACTGCACCAAGAGATAAGGCATCAAATCGTCCTTTTAATGCTATTGGACCAAATGCTTTCAATATCACGCACCATGCCTCATCCATCCGTCGATCTTATTTGTGATAAGGCTATTATTTCTTAAGGGAAATTGGTGACCGCCTTTAGCGAAATTAAGGTTGTTTAGAATAGCCAAAACTTGCGGTGGAATTGACGGCCAATCGATGGTTGCGAGAAAAAATATGCCACCTTCTTTGATTGGTGACCGCTGGTGACCGAATCTATAGTTTTCGAGAATCCGGCCCCATGCACCACATGCTAAGGTAAAGGCAGGTAAAGGAAGCGACCAACGTCCCTTTATGGAGCAACACGAAGCTGGGAGGCGGGTGGGAGGGGAAGTGAGGAAGAGAGAGGAACGAGGGGATTTTAAAATGACGGAGGGACGGTCAAAACTATTTCAAAATGGTTATTGTGGTGGTTTAATGATAAGGCAACACCAGTAAAAAGTGACACTGATGCTGAGGGCGTAATATGGCATTTAACAGTTTATTCATGAAAACTATCATAATTGTTTTCGGTTTGTGAAGTATGGGTTTGTGTAACTGGGCGGCTCGTTCACTTTGGCAAGTATGGATCATTGAATGTGAAGCCCCAAATGATTACAACAAACAAAAAAGTTGAATAACTTGCAATAGTTAACGCTCTGGTAACAACTCAATTCGAAGGACATGAGTCTGAGGTGCTGCGATCATTGCAACCAAGTTCAAAATGGGAGACGAGGAGGCAAGTTCAGACCAAAATTGACTGTGGGTTAGACTGTTTATTGAACATGGCTACGCATGTGTAAATGCATGTTTCCACTATTGCATAGCAAATGTGTGAGAATGTATGCGCTCCGTTTCGGCAGAGGAGAGGAAGCAAGACTCGATATTGGCCTTCATATACACGTCCCCTTTTAATTGTGGAAGCAGTCAATTGACTGGAATATATGTGAGTGTAACACATTTACTGCATTACATTCATATGACAGGACATAATATGTTATTCAAAATTAGCCGGCCATAGCAGGATGATATTCCACAGGTTATCGCAGACACGATGGGCATAGCAATGCAAGTGACGACAGAAACAAACTGATTATCAATTGACCGATTCACGGGATTATGAAGCTGTAATATTATAATTTATTTCAACGTACTGGTTACCCATCACTGTGTTTATTGACCGACGTCGTTAGAAAATATGAGACATAATATAAATTACCGAAAAATCTGGATTGAAATATATGAATATATATTTATATATAA
>SDVV010026040.1:0-12322 GCA_016164225.1 Gammarus roeselii | reverse complement strand
AGGCGATGCCTCATGGCAACCATTGCTGACAAGTAACTCCCGTATCGCAGCCTCAGGCGATGCCTCATGGCAACCTTTGCTGACGAGTAACTCCCGTATCGCAGCCTCGGGCGATGCCTCATGGCAACCATTGCTGACGAGTAACCCGTATCGCAGCCTCGAGCGATGCCTCATGGCAACCATTGCTGACAAATACCTCCAGCCAATCTTGGAATGAATCAATGCACCAGTTCTGGGCCCCGTGTCGGTCAAGCATACACCCTAGCAAACATGCGTCCAAACAGCCCCAAGGCAACTCGAGCTGGGGTGATAGTTCTTGGTGTTCAATAACATCATTTCCGGTGATTTTTTAGGTTGCTTCATTCGACTAACAAAGGATAACGAGGCACATATTATATGCTTATTCGACATGAATGTATCCTACAGAAATTTAACATTAAACCTGACAGCAGTACTGCAGTCATGTTCTCATCACTCAGCCTGACAGCAGTACTGCATTCATGTTCTCATCGCTCAGCCTGACAGCAGTTCTGCAGTCATGTTCTACTCACTAAGCCTGACAGCAGTACTGAATTCATGTTCTCATCACTCAGTCTGACAGCAGTGATGGATTGATGCAGTCATGTTCTCATCACTCAGCCTGACAGCAGTACTGCAGTCACGTTCTCATCACTCAGCCCGACAGCAATACTGCCGTCATGTTCTCATCACTCAGCCTGACAGCAGTACTGCAGTCATGTTTTCATTACTCAGTTTGACAGCAGTGATGCAGTCATGTTCTCATCACTCAGCCTGACAGCAGTACTGCTGTCATGTTCTCATCGCTTAGCCTTACAGCAGTATACTGCAGTCATGTTCTCATCACTCATCCTGACAGCAGTACTGCAGTCATGTTCTCATCACTCATACTGACAGCAGTACTGAAGTCCTGTTCTCATCACTCAGCCTGACAGCAGTACTGCAGTCATGTTCTCATCACTAAGCCTGACAGCAGTACTGCAGTCATGTTTTCATAACTCAGTCTGACAGCAGTGATGCAGTCATGTTCTCATCACTCAGCCTGACAGCAGTACTGCAGTCACTTTCTCATCACGCAGCCTGACAGCAGTACTGCAGTCATGTTTTCATCACTCAGCCTGGAAGCGGTACTGCAGTCATGTTCTGACCACTCAGCCTGACAGCAGTACTGCTGTCATGTTTACAAATGTTTGCAAGTGTATGAAGACAACAATAGGCCTATTGGCCCAAACTAGGTTGCCTTTTGATAGCAAGAGGGTTAGTTCGTGAGTAGAACGTCTAAGAGGCCTATTGGCCCAAACTAGGTTGCCTTTTGATAGCAAGAGGATTAGTTCTGAAGTAGAACGTCTAAGAGAGCTTCGTGTGCTATATCTATTTTTCTTTATAACATCAGGAAATGGAACGGTTTAGCTATTTATCGGCGATTTATGTAAAACTTATCGAGCCGCGGCTTGAACGTTTCGATTGTATTGCTGTTAACACCTCCGCTGGAAGTTTGTTCCATTCTTCGACAACTCTATACGTGAAGAAATTGCGCGTGATGTTGAGTGAGAAACGTTTTCCAACGATTTTGTATCCATTGTTCCTAGTCACTCCGTTTGTATCTAGAGTGAAAAGGCTCGCTCGGTCGACGTTTTTTTTACCCTCCATAATCTTCCACACTTCTATCATGTCGCCTCTGACTCGACGTTTCTCCAGCGCAAAAAGATTGAGTTCACGAAGCCTGTCTTCGTACGATTTATTCCGCAGCGAGGGTATGAGTTTGGTAGCTCTACGTTGAACCTTCTCAAGTTTAATAAAAAAAAATCTGAGGAATGGAGACCAGAATTGAACGGCATACTCGAGATGCGGTCTAACAAATGCATTAAATAACTTGAGCATACTGTGTAGGCTTTGTACGAAATAGTGCGAGATATCATACCTAGCATTTTGTTGCCCTTTCTGGCAGCATCGTTACATTGCTTGCTGCTTTTTAAATCGTTACTAATGATGACACCTAAATCTCTTTCTTCGGTGACGGGAATGAGTTTCTTTCCAGACATTGAATATTCATGTTTAGGGTTATGAGGACCTATGTGCATAACTTTGCATTTGTCAACAGTAAATTTCATTTGCCACTTTTCTGACCAATCAACAATTTTGTTCAAGTCTAGTTGGATCTGCTGACACTCTAGTTCAGTTTGCACTTATCCTCCGATCTTAGAATCGTCTGCAAACTTGCTAATGTTTGAGAGTACGTTGCTATTGAGATCGTTAATGAATATTATAAAGAGAACTGGCATTAACACGGATCCTTGCGGCACACCGCTTGTAACATTACCCCAGGGGGAGGAAGCTCCGTTAAGTACAACTCGCTGCCGTCTGTCCGTAAGCTAGCATTTTATCCAGTTGATAAGCTTGCCTCGAATACCGATGCTGTGCAGTTTACTAATTAGGCGCTTGTGGGGGATTTTATCAAAGGCCTTTTGCAAGTAAAGGTAGATGATATTGATTGGACATTTTGTGTCGTGGATTTCAATTATATTTATGGAAAAGAGAAACAGATTTGTAAGAAAGGAACGGTTGTGTCTAAAGCCATGCTGGGAGTCACGAATCAATTTGTTTGATTCTAAGAAATCTCTAATTTTATCCGTTAATAACCTTTCCATCAACTTGCCAATGACTGAGGTGAGACTAATTGGACGGTAGTTGCCGGGACACTTTTTGTCCCCTTTTTTAAAAATTGGGGTAACATTGGCTTCTTCCCATTTAGAGGGGCAGGTGCCATTTGTGAGAAATTGGGTGAAAATGGTTGATAAATGTTCGGCGATATCGGTTCTAGTCTCTTTTAGAATTCTGGGATGAATTTGGTCTGGACCTGGAGATTTGGTGACTTTCAATTCATCTATATATTTGATAACTTCGGCGGGGAAAAGTTCACTGTGGTGAGGACTTCAATTCGTTCTGCCGCTATGATATCCTCGGGATTAGGAATATCCTGATTCTCTACCATATATACAAAACAAAAGTACATATTAAGTAGAACACTCATCTTGGTGTCGTCCGTTTCTAGCTCACCAACATCGTTCTCGAGAGGACCTATTACATATTTTGAACTTTTTCTGCTCGAAATATAACTAAAAAATTGTTTCGGATCAGTTTTGGCATTGACAGCAATTTCATTTTCATAATCTTCCTTCTTACGTTTCAGGACACTCTTTAGATCTCGTCTGCTAATTTTTATTAATTTTTTGCAACGTCGTCGCGTGAATGTCTCTGTTTTATTGAATGCTTTGCTTTCTTTCGTGAATGAAGGCGCTGCAATTCTCCTTTCCAGTATTTGGGCTGGTAGGCTGCTGTTCGCCTGTTTTTGCGCGGGATATGCTCATGTTAGCTATTTTTAGGTGCAGTCAATAAATAATCAAGCGATTGATTGACATCTTGTCCGAGGGTTATATTTGCTGACACCATTGACTCTCTTAAGCCATCAAAATTAGCTAATCTGAAGTTTGCGACTTTTTCGAAGTTTGTTGACGTTTTCAACTCGAGTTCTAGCAAAAAACGGATACAGTTGTGGTGACTAGTTCCGAGTGGTTCGCCTACTTCGACGTTCGTGACATGAGAGTCGCTTGCACTAAATGGGAGATCAAGAATATTGCTACCCCTTGTAGGTGTCTTCACCATTTGAGTCATGAACTTATCGTCAGCAAAATCAATCAGACGTTGGCCGGTGGCAGTACATTCGTCTGATCCCCAACCAATATCGGGGATATTGAAATCGCCAAGCACAATACTGTGTTGTGTTGTGACAACATCGACGAGGGTGTTGTAAAGATTGATATCATCTGCAATCTGGCTTTTAGGGGGGCGATAGACGGGAGTGATTTGACATTTTATATGTTTATCGACTACTTGGATTGATACTATGTCGTGCCTGTTGTTTGGAATGGTGACTTCTGATACTTGCAGAGTGTTTTTCACGAGAAACAGCACTCCTCCGCCCTCTCGGCCTTGTCTATCTTTGTGAAATAGTGAGTAACCGGGAAGAGTAAATTCGCCTAAATAATGCCTGGTGCTGAATTTCATCCACGATTCTGTGATTGCTATTATGTTGATACTTTCATTCAAAGCAAGAATACCTAGTTCTTCGATTTTTTCTCTGAGACTTCTAGCGTTCACGTAGTAACATTTGGGAGTACCGTTAGTCACATTGACTTGATTTGTTTGACTTATTTTGTTTCTACTCTGAGGTCTTGTGTCGGAGCCAAGACTTTCGTTTTTGTTTACACGGGTTGTACTAGCGGAGCCGCGACTACTGCCTCTAACTCGGACTATATTGATGACAGGAACTTTTTTGCTAGGACCTGTGGTGGTGTTTTGATGAGCACTTGTATTTCTTGTGTATCTCGTGTTGAAACGGGCGGAGGTCGCTGTGTCGTTTTGTCGGGCACTGCTGGCGGAGTTGTTGGCATGATATCGTTTACGTTTTTTGACTAATTTTCGTTGACAAGTCCAGCGCCGGTGTTTTTAAGAATGTTTTCGATGGTGACAAGTCCAAACGTGTTAATGCGAGCCTTGTTGGTGATTCTATTGAAGTTATAGTACTTTGGGTCGATCATCGTATCCCAATGATCCGAGAAATAAATTTTCTGGGCTTTACAGAAAGTTGCTAGGCGATTGTTAAGTAAAATCATCTTGCTTAACTTGTATCTACCTTGGTTCGGATGGGGCAGGATACCAGTGACATGGAGGTTTTTGTGTTTAGGTTTGATGTTGCTTAGCATGGCTTCATACCTTTTCCATGTTGATTCCGTCTGCGTCACGTCCTTAGCTCCGACTTGTATTATAATTCGCTTAGATGAATGTATTCTTTCCTTTGCGATTATGCCTTTGACCTTGTCAATTTTCAAATCACCAATCACAATAACTTCCTCCGTATTCTGAGAGTCCATTTCATCGGGCAATACATCGAATCGGTTACGTGTATTGGGTCGAAAGTGGTGAGATTGTGGTCCAACGTGTGTTGCATTTGTCACAGCGTGGCTGCCTCGTACTAACTACAGTTGAGTACAGTGCCTCGCTATCTTTGACTGAGTTTCCTATCGGTTTAATACGATCGTTTGTCTCAGCGTCTAGAGCCGAAAGTTTCTTGGCGAATTCGGAGTCTAGGTGTCCTCTGAGTTTTTTCACTTGATTTTGGGTGGCCTCGACAGTTTCTTTGACTGCGGCTAATTCGCTGCTTATCAGATCTTTAAATTCGTGAAATTGTTTCAGCACGTTTTCCAATTTTATTTCAACATCTATCAATTGGGTATCCGTGTTGACTGTCTCTGAATATGGATAAGCTATTGGATGAGACTGTCTCTGTTTGGGATGAGCCATCGGAGGCGTGACTGATTTGTGCTATCAGTTGTTTGGTTTCCTCTGCCGCTCGACAAAATTTACAGCGCAATGTCTTGCATTCCCCATTTGAGGGACTACTACGCAAAATCTTGACAGAGAAAGAAGAACTTTGGCAATCCATTAGTTCGGGGACGTACGAGGTGTGGCAGATGCCACATTCTAGCTTAGCCTGAACCATCTTATACTGTTATAGAATTTACCGGTTGGAAAATTGACCGTTAGCTTGTGTTCTATTTTTTTGTGATTTCTTGTAGAGAGCAGATATGAATGCAATACTGTAATTAGATGCGGGATGTGACGATTATGTCGACGATTCGAAAACAGAAATAAAACGGGAATAATACAAAGGAGAGTCGGATGCGCGTATCTTCGGATGCGCGTTAGTGCAAGGTTACTTCTTTTTGCGGGATTTGGGTTGAATGCACAGCTAAACTAACTCGTAGCTGCTCCAATCTGCTTCTCAATAAAAGAATGATATCATGATTCTGGGCACCAACCTTGTACCAGACATGACCGGCGAAATATCAAAAGATGACGAAAAAATAATTACAAGTCAGTAAGTGGGGTGTTATGAAGTCGTATCACGATGCTAAGCTGCAAGATGTAAAGTGGTACAGTACAATGATACTACCTGATACAAGATATCTGTGGGTTTGTTACAGAGAACCGGCCACATTTGACAATGTTGAGTATCGTAATTCCAGTAACATCTTAAAATACGGTTGAGGTGTAAGGGACGATCGGCTCTGACAACGGTTGTAGGGGCGCGGGGGAGGAGGGAGAGGCGTGAGGGCACCCTTAGAGGGAGAATAGCTTGTACAGTTGCTCCTACTTTTCAAGTCACAGAAGTTTCCACATGATTATGATTGATGCAAATGTCCCTCATACATATAATTTTGTATAACCTGTTGTTACTTTTTTATTCTAATGGAACTGGAGCAACAACAGATACCAAAATTCTATATAATCTTGTTGTTGAACTTTGGCAGTAGTGTTCCCGTTCATTGATTAGATTTTAATTTTAATTGAATTGATTTGATAATTGTCGGAGGCGCGTTAGTGCAAGTTACATCTTATTGCGGGTTAGATTTTAGGGTATTGAGTTCATTTGTATTGAGTAGTATTGAGTTGTTTTGAGTTAATTTGAGATATTTTTCGGTACAAATTCCTCAATATGTATACTGACAACATAACATGGACATAATCGTTCATGATCAAATGGTGGCTGCTTGGTTTATGGTTTCAGAGTTTAGTGCAATGATACTGCCACTCCTAATTTCCTCGGATTTTGTTTCTGCAAACCGGTTTCATTTGGAAATGCTGATTATTTGAATACCAATGACACATTAAAATACTGATTAAGACAGGCAGGTACACACGCGCCGCTAAAATAAAAGGTAAACGAACCAGAGCTGCATCCTAACAGTGTGTCTTTCTAACAGAAGCATCCTAATAGTGCGGAAATACGTTTTCAAAAATAGTTGTGCGATGACAACAACCAGTTGCATTTTAAGTGTTATAAGTCAGTATACTAGTAAATAACTGCTGAGGAACAGACAGGTAGTATGGGCACAGCTATAATAAAGATCTAAATCTAAATCAAACCAATAGATCATAAATTAATACACTTGTTTTCACAGTGTTGAAATAGTTTATCAAGACCTAACTATGCAATGACAGCTATTGTAGCCATTAATGGCTATTTTGTTGACGCGATGTCCCGCAGCAGCGGTACGATGTCCCGTAATAGCGGTACGAGTTCCCGTAGCAGCGGTACGATGTCCGGAGTCAAGTCGAGGAGTCCCGTAGCAGGGGTACGATGTCCAGAGGGAGAGCAGGAGACGCTTCTCACATGGAGCGAGGCAAATCGAGACAAACAGAAGTGTCTGTCCCCTTTGGCTGGCGACAAGATTAAGGGAAGTGTCTGTATTCTTGTGCTGGCGCGATAAACAGAAGTGTTTGTATCCTTGGGCTGGCAGCACGATAAACAGAAGTGTCTCTACCCATGGGCTGGTTACACGCTAAACAGACTAAACAAAAGTGTCTGGATCCTTGGGCTGACAACACGAAAAACGGAAGTGTCTGTATCTTTAGGCTAGTAACACGATAAACAGAAGTGTCTGTAACCTTGGGCTGGCAACACTGTCATGTCCCCGTACCTGGGCAATGTCAATGCGTAACAAAAGAGATTTCCGGACAGTAGATGTTCGTCAATAAATCCCTATTACATTAGACATGCGCTGGCCGGAAGGTCGGGTAGTATAGTCTGACAAGGTAATTTATAATACGAGAGCCTATGAGCAGTAAACAAGCTGATCTGAAGCGAACGGAAATCATTTGGGTGCATACATCAATTATGATGACGCTCTGTGCAGGGACGATTATGTCACGGGCCACGCTTGTGGCGGAAGTGAAATGGATGGAGCAGCAAGGGATAGTCTGGGAGAGTCAGTGTTGACTCGACCCCGATACCGACTGGTTACTTGCCCCTGCTCGCTCCTCTTACACCAAACTTAAATTCTCATTATTATCGACTTGTATATTTGAAAATAAACCATATCTATATTCTACTCGCGTTTCTCTAGAAGTCCTCAGCCTTCAATATCGTGAGATATAACAAACACGATAAACAGATGTGATTGTATCCTTGAGCTGGTAACACGATGAACAGAAGTGTCTATCATTGGTCTGGAAACACGAAAAACGGAAGTGTCTGTATTCTTGAGCTGGCAACACGATAGACAGAAGTGTCGGTGTCCTTGTGCTGACGACACGATTAAGAGAAGTGTCTGTGTCCTTGGGCTGACAACACGATAAACAGAAGTGACTGTATCCTAGGGCTGGCAACACGATGAACAGAAGAAGTGTGATTTAGGTGTGGAATGTGCATTTACTGCGAGTGTTAATGCAGTGAAGGAGGGGTGAGGCTTGGAATGTGGGCCTAGTGGCAAGAGGGCTTAATGAGGTAGGCAGGATCTTTGCGGTTACCTCGCGTCAAGGCTGTGGAGGGTAGTGGAGAGGCATGCAGCTGATTTCTGCCCTTACACTGACGATCACAAACACATAAACACAGTGTTGTTGATACGGCACACACACTTCGTTTGCGCTGGTGCGATTATTCAGATTTTAAGAATGTCCTTCTTAGGATGGCCGATTTAAAATTTGCCATGTATAATATTTAACACAGCAAATGGAAGGGACCTCATTTATTTATATCGAGCAGAGGAGGAAACTAGCCACAACCACACCTCACGGCTGCCACTACGAGACTCAAATGTTCTCACCACTCCGCCTGACAGCAGCGCTGCAGTCATGTTCTCATCACTCAGCCTTACAGCAGTATTGCAGCCATGTTTTCACCACTCAGCCTGACAGCAGAATTACAATTATGTTCTCATCACTCAGACTGACAGCAGTATTGCAGTCATGTCCTCATCACTCAGCCTGACAGCAGTACTGCAGTCATGTTCTCATCACTCAGCCTGACAGCAGTACTGCAGTCATGTTTTCATCTCTCAGCCTGACAGCAGTACTGCAGTCATGTTCTCATCACTCATCCTGACAGCAGTACTGAAGTCATGTTCTCACCACTCAGCCTGACAGCAGTACTGCAATCATGTTCTCATCACTCAGTCTCGCAGCAGTACTGCAGTCATGTTCTCATGACTCAGCCTGACAACAGTACTGCAGTCATGTTCCCATCACTCATCCCGACAGCAGTATTGCAGTCATGTCCTCATCACTCAGCCTGACAGAAGTACTGCAGTCATGTTCTCATCACTCATTCTGACAGCAGTACTGAAGTCATGTTCTCACCACTCAGCCTGACAGCAGTACTGCAATCATGTTCTCATCACTCAGTCTCGCAGCAGTACTACAGTCATGTTCTCATCACTCAGCCTGACAGCAGTACTGCAGTCATGTTCTCTTCGCTCATCCCGACAGCAGTACTGCAGTCATTTTCCCACCACTCAGATGGTTTCCTCATTAAAGGAGGTCTAAATTATTTAAGGAGCCAAGCACAACCTTTTCCCTGTGGTGATCGAATTAATGAACTTTGGACACCGTTCATGAGAGCCTCCAATTGTAACTCGGTCACAAAGGGTTTCTTAATTTGCAGAATGAATGAATTCCTGATAAACTCATAAATATACTCCCAAGCACGCCACCATTGATATAAACAATCAACATAATTACCTAAGGCGTTGCATATTTCGACCTCGCAAATGATCAACCACGAAGCGACAAACAAGAGGAGGTACGCTCTGTGCTCCGCAACAAGTAGAAGGTACGCACTGTAAACGCAGCAAGTAGAAGGTACGCACTGTGCACAGCAACAAGTAGAAGATACGCACTGTGCACCGCAACAAGTAAAAGGTACGCACTGTGCACCGCAACAAGTAGAAGGTGCGCACTGTGCACCGCAACAAGTGAAAAGTACGCACTGTGCACCGCAACAAATAGAAGGTACGCACTGTGCATTGCAACAAGTAGAAGATACGCACTGTGCACAGCAACAAGTAGAAGGTGCGCACTGTGAACCGCCACAAGTAGAAGATACGCACTGTGCACCGCAACAAGTAGAAGGTACGCACTATGCATTGCAACAAGTGGAAGATACGCACTGTAGGATACCTGTGTATACTAATACACATGTATTTGGTATTGGTACTAGAATACACATGTATCTTGGTATTGGTACTAGTACACCAAGACACATGTGTATACTAGTACCAATACCAAGATACACGTGTATTCTAGTACCAATACCAGATACATGTGTAGTAGTATACACATGTATCTTGGTATTGGCACTAGAATACACATGTGTCTTGGTATTGGTACTTGTATACTAATGTATCTTGGTATTGGTACTAGAATATACATGTGTCTTAGTATTGGTACTAGTATACAAATGTATCTTGGTATTGGTACTAGAATACACATGTTTCTTGGTATTGGGACTAGTAAACACATGCATCTTGGCATTGCTCTTATTGCATCCTGTATTTGAGAAGCACGTACTGCATATCCAAAGGGATACCAAGATACATGTGAATACTATTACCAATACCAAGATGCATGCGTATACTAGTATCAATACCAAGATACATGTGTATAATAGTACCAATCCCGGATACAAGTGTATACTAGTACCAATACCAAGATACATGTGCATACTAGTACCAATCCTGGATACATGTGTATACTAGTATCAATACCAAGATACATGTGTATAATAGTACCAATCCTGGATATATGTGTATACTAGTACCAATACCAAGATACATGTGCATACTAGTACCAATCCTGGATACATGTGTATACTAGTACCTACCAATACCAAGATACATGTGTATAATAGTACCAATCCTGGATACATGTGTATACTAGTACCAATACCAAGATGCATGTGCATACTAGTACGCACGTGTTGTCTGACCTGTTTCCAGGATATACCTATTACTCTTCAAGCACCAAACTGTGGTATTACCAATAGCAGAAATTTATTTTTGTTATGAGAATATGACTCAGCACTCCGTCATGCGAATATACATCAGCGCTTCGTCATGCGAATATGCCTCAGCACTCCGTCATGCGAATATACATCAGCGCTTCGTCATGCGAATATGCCTCAGCACTCCGTCATTCGAATATTCATCAGTGCTTCGTCATGCGAATATGCTTCAGTGCTTCGTCGTGCGAATATACATCAGCGCTTCATCATGCGAATATGCCCCAGTGCTTCGTCGTGCTAATATGCCTCAGCGCTTCGTCGTGCAAATATGCTTCAGCGTTGCGTTATGCAAATATGCCTCAGCGCTTCGTTACGCGAATATGCCTCAGCGCTTCGTAACGCGAATATGCGTCAGCGTTTCGCTGTGCGAATATGCTTCAGTGCTCCGTCTTGCAAAAAAGCCTCAGCGCTTTGTCATGCGAATATGCCTCAGCGCTTCGCCATGCGAATATGCCTCATCGCTTCGTCGTGCAAATATGCCTCATCGTTTCGTCATGGGAATATGCCTCAGCGCTTCGTCGTGCGAATATGCTTAAGCGCTTCGTCATGAGAATATTCTTCAGTGCTCTGTCATGCGGATATGCCTCATCGCTTCGTTATGCGAATATGCATCAGCGTCCGTTATGCGAATATGCATCAGCGCTTTGTCGTGCGAATGTGCATCAGCGTATCGCTACGAGAATTGGCCTCAGCGCTTCGTCATGCGAATATGATTCAGCGCTTCGGTATGCAAATATGCCTCAATGCTCCGTTTTGCAAAAAAGCCCCAGCGCGTCGTCATGCGAATATGTATCAGCGTTTCTTTATGCGAATACGCCTCAGCGCTTCGTTATGCGAATGTGCCTCAGCGCTTCGTTATGTGATGATGCATCAGCATTGCGTTATGTGAATATTCCTCAGCGCTCCGTTATGCAAATGTGCCTCAGCGCTTCGTCATGCGAATATGCATCAGCGTTTCACTATGCGAATATGCCTCAGCGCTTTGTTATGCGAATATGCGTTAGTGCTTTGTCATGCGAATATGCCTCAGCGATTATCAGTCCCATGAAACAGTAGCTGTAATATTTACGTCGGTTGTCACAGTGAGCGCATGGAAAGCGACCTGACCGGACAGTTTGCTATCCTGACAGCGGTCCCGTTCGTTGCTGAAGAAAATTGGAGGTCGCAATACACCGACCTCTCACGACGTGTGAGCAAGAAACGGTGAAGCAGAGCGAGTCGCTATACACCGACCTCTCACGACGTGTGAGCAGGAAGCGGTGAAGCAGAGCGAGTCGCAATAAACCGACCTCTCACGACGTGTGAGCAGGAAGCGGTGAAGCAGAGCTAGTCGCAATACACCGACCTCTCACGACGTGTGAGCAGGAAGCGGTGAAGCAGAGCTAGTCGCAATACACCGACCTC
>SDVV010026039.1:0-12322 GCA_016164225.1 Gammarus roeselii | reverse complement strand
GATTCGCGTGTACTGAGATGGTTCGGGCACATGGAGAGGATGGATGAAGGGAGATTGGTGAAAAGGGTGATGAATGCGGAGGCGAGTGGTCGCAGGCCTAGAGGTAGACCGAAGTTGGGGTGGATGGATGGTCTGAAGCAGTCGTTGGGAAGGGGAGAGACATGAGTGTGGAGGTGGCGAGAGAGCGTGCAATGAACAGGCGTGAGTGGAGAATTGTTGTGAATGGTTGATTTTGACGCTGCTCTGATGTGCTTTCCCGCCCTTGGCATCCCGCTGTCGGGATGGTCGTGGCCATTATGACGCGGCGGGAGTAAACCAGTGAAAACAGTCGGGCCCTGCTGCTGACGACGGATCCTATGACTGCACTCGTGACCAGAGTGTAAGTTGAGGGGCTACCGGCCGGACCCTTTAGCACAAAAGGGCTAAGTTGTGTGAGTGTGAGCGTATGAGGGTGTGAGGTGCGCCTCGCCGTCGGCCACCCCCCTTTCTGGGGGATGCGGCCTAGTGTCTGTATCTGTATTCTCCTGGGAAGGAGGGTCATTCTGGGAAGAGGGCATCGAGACTACAGCCTCTCGTCGCCCGACCCCGGGATCCATCTGGTATTGGAGGATCGCTCTTTCAGTCTCCTCTTCTGGGCAATCTCTATGTCCGGTAGGGTGTCCGTTAACTTTGCAGTATAAACAGTGTGGTTTTTTGGACCGGCACGACTGGCGATCTTCCAGTTTGTCATGGTCGTCTTGAGAGCATATGAGCATCTTTGCTTACCATTACAGTTTCCGCTCGTGTGTCTGTATATCTAGCATTTATAACATCGCATCGGACGTCTCACGAATGGTGTAACATTGGTTTTGGTGGCGCAGAAGGGAATGTCTAGGTTTGTTTGTATTTGCTTCCATGTTCCACCGGAGTCCCAACGCGAAGTTAATGCAGACTCCCCGTAGGGCGGTCGGAATGTCTAGGTATTTAGGTGGAGCAAGGCAGTTGCATATTAGTATTAGGGCTGTGGCGGTCTCTCTTCCTGGTGCGATTTTTGCTTCGACAACGCAGTCTTTGTATTGCACGAATCCAGTGATGTACTCCTCGATTTCCTCCTTCGGGATATCTTCAACGTATATCAAACCTGAGCTTGTAGAGAAAGTCAAGTGTGGCACTATATTGCATGGCTTTTTAGTCTAGTTTTGGAGAGAATTGTGTCACTTTGAAGTTTTGTGTCTTCTCTGATGGCAAAGCCTTCGTCGCCGCTTAGGACTGGGGCCAGTGAGAGAGGCCAGCTCTTTTCGCAGAGTGTATGGACAAATATTCGGTCTGTCTTTGGCGTCGAACGTGATCTTCAGGTGTTCGGGAAAGGTATGACTAATGTTGAACAAGTTGTGTTCATTAAATGACGTGTATTGTTTTTTCCTTGCAGCCCTCTGAGCTCGGTTGAGGTTTTTGTAGGATGAAGAGTCGTGGAAGTTGTCGTCGGACGTTAAGGTACTTGCGTAAGTTGCGGGTCTTTTAGTTTGATGTTTTTTTTACGAGTTTGTGGGTATGGAGGAAAATGGCTTTGACATGACCCTCGTTAGATAGTGGTCAGTTGCGCTAGGTTCTGCGGCGAAAACTTCTGCTTCCTGCTCTGAGAAGATTCCTGATTTCTTGGACGTTCCTGGTTAACTCGTCGATGCGGTCGTCTCTCCGGTCATCTTCGGCTGAGGTGACGCTGGTCATCTTGAGGAGGCTGACGTTCTTGGCCGTTGGAATCTTGGTCTTCGTCACTCCGGAGAGGGTGTTGGTGTCTCCCGGGTGGGGCTTCCTCTTTCCTCCCATTGGACTCCTGGTTCACGGCAGGGGCCAGGGGACTCACTCTTGAAGGCCTCTTGACCGGCTTTACCGCTACTAACGTTAACGTTAATTGAACACTTAGCAAGCAAAACGAACGTGCGGTTTAAGGTCCCAGCACAAACTAGGGACCAGCCTGTGCTATCTGAGGGGTTCTCAGTAAGTAGACGGCACGGGAACAAGCGACTTCCCAGTCATTGGTCCAGTCTTCCTCGGCTGAAGTGGCGCTGCTCTTGAATAAGATTCTGTCCCATCGTCGACCCACTGGGTCACACCAGTGGCCGGGTTTGTTCACTCTTGAAGACCTCTTGACCGACTATACCGAATTTAAATTTACAGTATCAGAAATAGAGCAAGCAAACGTTCGGTTCAAGGTCCCAGCACAAACTAGGGACCAGCCTGAGATATCTAGGGGATTCTTTGAAACAATCACCTAATGATTGGCACGGGAACAAGCGATATCCTGAAGGGAAATGAGGTTCACCTCCTGGTTGGGCCGTGACTCTGTGCGGCCCGTGAACTTAAGAGATGCCTAGGAGGGGACAAACTGAGTAAAAAAGGTAGAAGTATACACAGGAAAGGGTAGAGAAGTGAAGAGAGGAGGATCTTAAAGGAAATTAGGTTAGGGGGGGTATTTTTTTTTATAGTTGACTTAAGCATCATTCCCCTGGATGCAAAACTATAAAAATTCATGATTTTCGTGTCCTACGGTGGAGCTCACAAAGGTTTGCGTCCGAGACTACGTGGAGACGAACTATCTTATCTGGGTAAGTTATAATTCCTGAAAGTTTCGCGTCCGAGCTTTGATGGTGATGGACCCCTTCATCAAATCTAAACCGTAAGGAGATGGTATACCAGACGTGACGCGCCCACTGTCTTCATGCTTGAAATTGGCAAAGACCGTGAAAAGGATTGAGTTGCACATCATGGTGTACGTACACCGTTTCCTCAGAGAATTTCAATTATTTAAAGTGTACGTTACTCGAAGCACACATAAGCAGCACAGTAAAAATATTAATTGTCACTCAATAGCGCCAAAAAAACAAGCACGCAACAGAAATAATTTGAAACACAATGAAAAAATTGTGACGGGCGAGCATGGGATGTTTTTATTCAAGTGGAAAATAAATTGCAAATAACTACAAAACTGAAATCTTGGGAGTAGACCGGACTCGAAACGCCTGAATTTTAGAGACCAGTGATATACATGAGCTCCGTTGTAATTTACTGTGCATCGTGATAGAAATCGGCAACAACTCAATAGACTGGACAGGTTTCACGAATGTTATACACAATTCTGTCCAATACAATCGTTGGTTTCACCGTCGACAATCAAACTATTTTTAAATATATTATCTCTAGTACTGCTACTAGCAAAGTCGGGAACGGGCACAATTGAAACATTTAATGACAACCTCAAGTGAACCAGCACGCTACATACGCTAGATTAGATTTAGATTGCCAAGGCTTTCTAGTGCACTGCGCTACATACGCGAAGGGTTAGATTAAGGAACACATCTCTACCGGAGCTTTGTCGTAAGACACACGTTAATATTGAGGTGAAGCTTGGAGATGAACCCCTTCATCAAATCTGAGTGGACTCAGCATACGCTACTACAGTACGCGTATGCAGTGACAAACTCGTAAAAAA
Organism: Gammarus roeselii; assembly: GCA_016164225.1. Classification (NCBI taxonomy): domain Eukaryota; kingdom Metazoa; phylum Arthropoda; class Malacostraca; order Amphipoda; family Gammaridae; genus Gammarus; species Gammarus roeselii. The sequence goes on along the minus strand of SDVV010026039.1, from coordinate 8,853 downwards.
AACGAATCCGGAAAGGTCAGTATTGGGACGCAGCTCGCGTCAGTTTCATTGGAGACGGATTCCTCAATCAAATCTATTGGGACGCACGTTAGGTCAAGTTGCACTCAAACTGGACAATAAATAGGTCTAAATGAGGCCCTAGAGTGCAAAAAAATATGACGATTCCAGAAAACGCATATTTAAAAATGCATTGGTCCATGGAACAAGCAAAGTTTAAGAGCTATTAAAAAAAATATAGAACTAGGACTTTGACCTTCAAACAATCGCACACAGGGCAATGGAAGGAAAAATGGTATTTCATTTAAAACTCAAGCCGTATTGCAATAGATGTGATTTTGGCAGGCAACACGATTATAGCAGATGCAAACAGCTGTTTTAAGTATCGTTCATTTTGATGAACTAAGTCTAACAAACATAAAATAATTTAACCGAGTTTACCAAGATTATTCTGACTTGTAAGACAGCATGAATAACAACAAATGTTTCCTGAACTTTATGATATCTTGAAAACTAATTAAAGTCTTTACCATGTGTACGTTTCCATCATTTGAAAAGGATAATATCAAACTTATCTTCAAGTTATTAAATATCAAAAAGTACTGACAGTTTAATACAGCTACCTCAAGAAATTAGTACAAACGGAACAAAAGAAGGTATGGCTTCTATTGGCAATTAATTATTTGTCTACCAATTAACACGAGTCACACATCTGAACACCGATGCACGCCAAGGTGTTCGGTGTATTATGTCAAAACAAATACTTTTGTTAGGGGGACATAACCAAGGGAAAGGTAGCCTAGCTACATTACAAGTAGTGATGGATCAGATGTAACACTGGTAGCATCCCCGTTACGGATATCGCTATTTTGACATTCGCTGATGCGGTTACGAAATGACCCGCGCCTATGCGTAATATTCCATTGATTACTCTTGAACAATAAAATAAGCCAATTACAGAATGACCAAATAGACATTTTTTTACTGACGCTACAAAGAGTGCATGACATACCCATTTAAATGTTCGGTCGCCATATTATGTGAATTAGATGTTCATATATAAATATATCTTCGTAGAGTTGTTTGAATTACGCTCGCCATATGATGTGATAAGATTAAATGTTCATGCGTATCTTTGCCGAGTAGTTTAAATTACAGTCGCCATATGATGTGATGAGATTGAATGTTCATACGTATCTTTGCTGAGTAGTTGAAACTACGGTCGCCATAGGATGTGATAAAATTAAATGTTCGTTCGTATCTTGACAGAGTTGATTGAGTTTCGATCGTCATAGGATGTGAATTAGATTAGTCTCCATAGTAAGTGATAGCTAACGAAACTGGAGACTGACACAAACTAAGTTCGATAATCAGCGAGATCCCCGATGGTGAGTTTTGGGACGCAGCTCGCGTCAGAGCTCCGGTGGAGTATAGCTATTGCCCACAAATATTAAATGAAAACCTATTCAGAAGCTTTGATCAAGATATTATGTAGTAAAATGGCAAAACACTATTCATGTATCAATTGATCCGATTAAGTGATCCGTCTCTTGTGACGTCAGTCTTCATGAGCTTCCCCTTAGGGCGTGGACGTGTTGGAACATAGAGACGAGTGAACGGCCCGTGTTGCCATCGAATATGCAGGAACGAGCAGAGATAATGTTCTAGTTGTGTTTTGCTGTATCTAATGTCAGTCAATTCAAATGTTATTGGAAATGACCTCTACCTTCATGAAGTCTTTGCCATTTTCACCAATATTGATCTGGAAAATCCCAGTATGCAAGTCTCATACCTCGATTTTCACAATTACCAAGTTTTTTTTCTTCTGTGCGAAGCAATACAATCAATGAAACTATTCTACGAGGGAATATATCATTTTGGGTCACTTTGTTATACTTGCCGTTAAATAAATGTACCCTTTGTCACTTATGTATTACACATCGGCATCCTGCGTATGCCGACATGAGCATGATGACAAATTACGAAAGTCATATATACGAGGATTCGTCAGAGAAGCGGATATCCTTCCCATCCCTCGTGATGGGAAGGATATCACATAGTTGGAGACAAGCCAGTAGTAGTCTACATCTACTCGAAAAAATATCACTCAGTTGGGAGTGGAAAAAAATTGAAGAATGGCTTGGGAGTATTCTTGATGAAATTTTACACGATTCATATATATTTCTATCTGGCAACATCACCTGACACGTTCTTTCTCCATCATTATTATTGAATGGCATTAATGACCAGGGATTACATGGCTAGCCACCAGTTCCAGTGTACTCACTTGTCTACCAATTGAGGCAACAAGCGGGAGCAGTTAATCTCCATAGTCAAAGTCAAAAACCTAAATTGTTAGAACAATCAATAACTACAAGGCGGTGTACATCGCGAGACAACCCCATCACTGCAATCGAACCGATGTTTCTAGCTACATACGTAACATAAGGCGTTTTCTCACAGAACCCTCCCATCTCAACAACCAATCGCTTTAAGACTTGGGTAGGTATACCTATCATGATCAGGACTGGCTGATCTGCACGATTAAGTGGTGGCTCCCTGTTCAGGCGCCACCAACACTAGGCATTCTGCTTTCCCCTACAGAAATATTTGCCTGTCGCACCTCCTCCAACAATTGTTTGCTAGTAATACTAGGAAGTAGCTTAAGGCTAATGTTGGTACGAAACTAGGGCAAGTTAGTTTAGTCGGCGGGCCGTTTCTCGGAGTTCTTCTTGGTGAAATCTTCGGCATTTTTGATAAACTTCTTGCGGTCTTTGGTGTACTCCTCGGCCAAGTCGGCGCGGAGAGGATGCTCTGGCTCGGGCTCATTGACCAGCTGCACCAGCGAATCGATCACTGCGGTCAAAAGATGTTAAGCATGGTCACAGGAAAAATATTACAGTCGGATAGCATCAAAAACATTTTATCATTGTAGTTAAAAGAAAACATTGAAGAAGGTATAAGGAAAAAACATTACAGCAGATGGCAGTTAACGATTAGATCACTGTGACATACAGAAGACATTAATGAAGGTGACAGGATATAAATATTACAGCAGGTAGCAGCAAAACGAGCCGATCGCTGCAGTCAAAATGAGACATGTAACAAGGAGGTAGAAAAAAAAATCCCACATGTAGCTGTGAAAAGTTTCAATCACTGCAGTAAAAAATGCATCAAAGAAGGTGACAGGAAAAGAACCTAACAGCAGGTAGCAGAAAGAATATATAATCACATGTAGTCAAAAGAAGGTATTAATGATAGCAAGAAAAAACATAGCTGATGCTTTTGACAAGGTAGACCACAATATAGCTACTGTTAACAAAAGTAATGCTCGCATCTAAGGAAATGTTTATGCATGGATCAAAATATTCCATTAATGTTTAGCCCAAACTGTAACAAGGAACAGAAAAACCTTTATACCGGTGGAAGTGCTTGGTGAGGTGCCACAAACCACAGTGTTTGGCCCTCTGTTTGTTTTAATCATGACCAATGATCTGAGCAAAAACTGTCAACATTTATTACTGTCTTGCTTTGAAGATGATAGAATTGTGTTAGGCATGCTGATGCTATGGAAAATGTTCAAGCAGAACTGAAAAAAAAAAACATCAGTTAGCTGGTGAAAATAATCAACATGTATTTTAGAAAAGCTAAATTAAAATTAGGAAGATTTTCAACAAATACAGATTTAAGAGCAGAGTCCTGGTATTGCTCAAACAATAACACTCTCTGTTGGAAAAGAAAACCTACAGGATTTAAGCGCACCAATGCAAAACAATGCTTCTTCCAATGAACAAGTTGCATAAGTTGAGGCTTGTAACTGAAGACAGTTTCCAGGCCATGAAGAGAGTTCATTCATTAGATAAAAAAGCAGTGTCCAACACTTTGGAAACAATTAATCTAACCAGTTATTGACTTTTGATCTCCTCTCTGGATACTGCATAGAAGAAAGATCTAAGAAGGTAGGAAGCCATTCAAAGAAGTTTCACATAAAAAATTACATAGGTGAAAGAAATGTATCATCATAACAGATAGATAGCCTTGAGGTTATATAAACTACAAAGGCAATTTGGAAGATCCAAGATCAACAAATGATGGACATAAACTAGATTATCCATGATTGCAATAGAAATTATATCAGTATATTACTATTGTCAACAATGAATACATACCTACATAGTGTGAGTCTAACTCGGTTCACACGCAGCCTATGAATGTTGGAACTTGAAATTAGGGTGAATATCAAATAATCATAATAATTTAATTACAGAACTACCTACCAATGCATAGCTACCTACATATTTTTTTCTTTAATATGAACTGTAATATTTTTGTTCACTGTTAAGTGCACATAAACATATGGAAACTCATTTGAATTCTTTGAAAAAATCCTGCAAAATGCCGTTACATGACAACAATTTACTTCAAAGTATCTGTCATTTTCACCAACACCGGTACCATAAAAAAGGCCAATACCCAACGATACCATACTTTGGCACATCACTAATCTTTAGATCACCTTCAGATCACCTCATCAGTTGAGGACTTTGACAAAATAGTTTTCTAGGTTATATCATTTCTTTCACCTCTTGGGAGGCTTCTGTTTTAGGTTGAAGCTATTAACTAGAGTGTGATGGTTAGCTGTAGATACTTCTGGCTGAGCTACCTGAGCCTAGATTAGTTCCCTACTGAATATCTTATAGGTGAGATGTTGCTACCCATATTATTAGGCAGAGCTCTTGGAAGATTGGATTTGTTAGATCCAGGCCATACTGGACACCAAGAGACTGTATCTTGTCATTCATTAATCAGTATTGTCCCAAATAGAAGGAATGATGCTAGTTGTGTGATCTAAACAACTTATTGAGCAAACTTTCTAAAAATGAAGGTGTAAGAAAATACCACAAATAAAAATAGGTACTTACCTGCAGAGCAGACAGAAATATAGCAAAACAAACTGTTAGAAAGAAACAGTTAGACTAGAGTGCCAAAGCTTCCTAGTGCACTAGTCATTATGGTATATATAAATTAATCATAAATTACTGCACAACAATTGGAAATAAGCCAGAACATTGATCTGAAATCATGCAACTGATGTCAAGGCTGCAGAAATAAAGCATGTAGTGTGAAACAATCATAAATCAAGTATTATAATTGGTGTTAGTGACAAATTATGAATTATTTATTCTTGATACCATTGTTGGAATCAATTTCATTTCCAAATGAAACATTTAATCAATAATTCAAGCCATAATGATTCAATAAATAGGATTAAACCATCCATTTCTCCTAAAAATGAATCAACAATTACCAATAATTGATCAGTTCCTCTTAGTTGCTAACATCCATGCTATGGAAATTCTGACAAATTAGTAACAGAGGGATTTTCTCCTCCTATTTACTCAAGATGCATGTGATGAGAAAGAAGTTTGCTCAACAGTGCAGCGCACTACATTCCTGAAAGGGCCACAATAGGATCATGACTACCGTCTCAGTGGGCCTTTGTATAGACACATGATTTAAACGAAGGTTCCATTTCTGCTTCATCTAGTCACTGGCCAACAACATAGTAGCTACTACTCACAAGAGTTTTCAAATTCTTTTTGTAGCAATCATGTAACAAATTTAAGAGTAGTTCAAGTTTTAGCCTGGTATCACTATGTATGAACAGCTTTTTTATCAAATAAAGGTTCAAAATCGCATTGAATGATACACATCAACTGCTGAAGAAAAAGTAATGATGCCAAGTAAACAATGTCTCACACTGGGTCACAAAAACATGGCATGCTGTAGACTCACCTTGGTCTGTCTTTGTAGCAGGTTTCCAGTTTTCTGCACTGATGATGGGCAGGCACACCTGGCCCTTCTCATCTATGTTGGGGTGGTAAATCTTGGTTTTGAATGTCAGCTTGGGCGGCTTGAAAGGATACTCGGCGGGAAAAATAACTTCAATACGGAAGGCGCCTTTGTTGTACGGAGGACAATCCTGGTCAGACATACAAAAAAGGGAAGTCAAATGAATCATATCAATACATTGGAAAAATTCAACTGTAAAAAATGTGTTTATAGACATTTGTAAAACAAAAAGTGAAGCTCTCAAATCACAGTGCTAAAAACATTGCTGAAAGGCAAGAAAAAATTGCTAATTGCAAATACCAGGATTGCTGGTATGTGTCATAAGATGATTATGAACCACTTAAGCCCAGAAACTTCAATGATAGGTAGCCAACTATAGGTCATAGAATCAAATTTTAGACTGGGTCTAGTCATTACAGTCACAAACTTTTAGAGTTTCAATTACTACATTCAACAACCAAAACGTCACAACTCGACACAGACTAAAAAGTGCTTGAGGTGGTTTACCCCAACAATTATTATTGAAGGAATTTCTATCTGAGATTTGATTCAGGCATGTTTAGCTATTAATTTTTGGAAATAAACTTTCTCTTCCTACTGTTCTAAAAAATTTCATATAAAATTTTCACTAAAATAAGTATATCAGATACCTAAACATACTTTTCTCAATAATTTATTATGGGTTAGAATACATGCACACCAATATTTTCTATTTATTAGCTACTTCTCAATGTAGAGCTGTTTTCAATCAGACAGGAATCAAGTCAAGGTCAATAAACATGCTGCTGCACCTGCTAACCTTATATCTAAATGGTTTACTGACATTTTTGTGGAAGGAGGAGAGGGCTAATTAAAAATAAAGTGTTATTGAGCTTAAATGTCAGCTAAAAGGAGTTGAGTTGTCTATAGTCACTCTATACTATTGCCCAAACATAGCCCCTTGCTTACCTGAACAGGCCACCATGCAGAAGTGGCTAACAGAAATACATGATAGCCACTACATTGTTTGCTAAATCCAATGTTATTATTGTTGGTGAATACATAGTCTCACACAATACTTGGCATCATCAGGGATTGTATACAACACATACTACTTAGCATCATCTAGGATTGTATACAACACCTTAGGGTCAACTAAGAAATACATGTTTCATATTAACAAGTAGGGTTAGTGTAATTATCTCACAAGGAGGGGTAGCTAACTATGAAAAGAAGAGCACTTCTTCAACTAAATCTGTCCAAGTTTGAAGAACTTTTGTAAAGTCTACAAAAAAAGTATTCAACTGTTGTGTGCATCTGCATTGTACATGAAAATTATATGACCAAAAATTGGCAAAACTTCCCCCCATTACCCTGTAGAGGTCCTGAGAGGTTTGATATAAGGTTGCAATAGTTAGAGGAGTTCAATTTTGTTGCTAAATCAAATTCCATAAGTGCAAATGTGATTAAGGTGATAGTTGCTTCAGATTGTCAGTTTAGATGAAACATGGTGAGATTTTGCTCTCAAGGGATAACAAACCTAAATTGTAACTACAATTAGACATCCTCTGCCACAGGAGAACAAGAATATATCTAGGTGCTGTCTGTTACATGTGAAACCAAACATGGTTTATGTGACAGCATTAGTATAGTTATGATAATCAAGATTTAAGATTGAATTCTGAACACAAACTTTCTGGTTTGATATCCGATTGTCAACACAAACCATCAAACCAAAAAATTGATTTGACAAAGCTTATTTCACAATACCTTTCTAATGGTGTATTGCACTTGATGATATCTTTGAAAACTATACATAGGACATACAATAAAAAAGTCTTATTAGAATCTTATCAAAATTACTTAGATGATTATTAAATCTTATCAAAATTACTTTGATAAGATTTGAAATGTAGCTATAGCTATAGAGTGACCAAAAAAATATCCATTAGAGTAGTCCACAAAGGCTTTCAAATCATATATTGCATGACATGGTAAATTAAAATATTAGGAAAAATAAATTAGTAAATAATTTTCAGATTGTTGTCTAAAAAATTTATTTGCTAAATAAAATTGTACTTGAATTTAGAATAAAATTTGTCATTTTATTATTCCAATCCATGCAAGTTTTTAAACCATGCATTACATGCAATGATTGCTTTAAAACTGTAGAAGAAATGGACAATTATGAATAGTTTGCATTGCAATGATCTGTAGGAGCCCTCAAATGATATGTATGTTTTTTTTCTGTATGTTGTGACTAACAAAATAGCTCTGTAATAAGTTGCCTGGAGCGCAAATTTTTGGAACTCTCAGCGCCATTGTTTTGCTAAGCATTCGGGGTTCTGACCGCTCTGGCTATAGTGCCTCCAGTCTTGCTCTACACTTTGGCTGTGCTGGCTTGTTGAGCAGTCTCAAGGCCACCAAGGTGAGATATAGCTAGCTACTGCACGTTATCAAAATTTCATAACTATGAGAAGTTAGGATTCTAGTCCAACCTCTACATCAGATGGGCATACACAACTACGTGCAAAATTTATTCAAGGGATGCAAAAGCAATGACACTGTCAAACAATGTATTTCTGCTGGGATTGGGAAACTACTGTAACCAAGTCATGGTTAAAATTAACATAGAAATATTTCAGCTAACTGCCCACCAAACTCTGTCAAAGAACATATTATTCTGACCAAGGCAGTTGGCAGCCTGAGGTCTACAGTTACTATGGAGAAGCATCCAATGACAGTTGATTATAATTGAAGGAGGTCCAATTATATAACAGGTTCTTAATGCAAAAATATTTAGATGCTTACTGGTACAATTAGTCCTTGCCATTGAAGTATGTTATTTTCATCAACCTGAATGTCTCTGAATGATTTAATGCCTGTTCTTCTGATGTCATCAAGTTCCTGAAAAGAAGAAAAAAAACATTAGCTATACATCTATGAAACAAACCAGATATAGTTTCAAAATTGGCAAATAAAATGCATGCAACACGAAGCCACACAGAGCAAAATAATATATAG
>SDVV010026038.1:0-12322 GCA_016164225.1 Gammarus roeselii | reverse complement strand
GCACACGATCTGCTAAAGACTGGTAAAACTACAGAGTCAAATGGATAGATTTGATAACCAATTAAGAAATACATGACATAAGAGTCGTAGATATAACGTCCAGACAGCTCGGGGACAATGTAATGGTCAGGATGTATCTTATTACATTGTGTGTCCGACTTAGTTCCTATATAACTCGGACATTGTAATTGAGGTTCATTTAAATACGTTTGTTGCCCTTTTTATCACTTATGGGGCTCACGCAAACGGCCCGGTGTAATGGTTAGGAAGTGTCTAATAACATTGTGTGTCCGAATTAGGCCCTATATAGCTCGGACATTGTAATTACTAGGTCTTTATGTCAAGACAATTACTCTTGTGGTCAATTTAATTACTCAACCTTCAGCGGTATCGCCATGGTGGATAGGGGACGAGGATAGGGGAGGGGGGAGTTGTTTAGTGCCATGACAGGCCTCTATCTGTTAATGACACACAGATATATTATCTTGAGATTTGCTCCTCTCGTTACGAATTTTAACGGTGTTAATACTACGTATTGTAAACGGAAAGTATAATTGTATTGCGTTAGTTTGATTTGTTTCTTTCAAGAGATGATGGTACATATTAGCATGTTTATCAGTGAAGGATACATTTTAATAGATTAGTTTTAGATCGTTTTGTTAGGTTTTGTAGGCCGCTTGATTTTTCAATGGTGTTCATTTCTCAAATCTTGTGTTATGTATGGTATTCGTATTACCGTAGTCATAGGATATCGTTGCTCGATCGTTAAAATACGTAGATTATGACATCGTCTCTTTATATGTGATGACCCTAGTTTATACATTGTATTTTATAGCACAATCGATATTATACGATTAAATCCAGTCGTTTTTTCCCCGATGTATGTATTTTTATCTAGTCTAGACTCCTTCTATCGTTTTCTTTGTGCATGGACATAGAGAAAGCTACAAAATAAATGAGGGACTGAATCATTCCATTATTAACTCATGATGAACAAGATAATCTTTACCAATGGAAGTTTTACAATTTTTAATTCATTTCTACAATATCCAACATTTAGATTTTTGGTCGCAAGCAGTATTGCGTTATGAAAGTACAGTATACGGTGATTTTTTTTGTATTTTAATAGATTTTAACAATACATTTAGTTCCATCTGTACCGAAACAGTTAAATGACATTGCCCGCCTGGGCACCTCAAATGGATCTACGGGATATTTCGGTGTTGATGAGGCCCTAGAGATGCGCGGTTTACGCGTGTTTCAATCCATATATCTGTGGACAATCAGACAAAGTTATGATTTTTATATTTATTTTATGACATAGATACAGTGTTCATAAGAACATCAAACTAATTTAAACATTTTTAAGATCGGTTGCAGTGTTTTTCACGTGGTTTCAAATGTGTTCTTCTGAGGACAATCAAACAAGCATGCTCAAGTTTATAATTTTTATTACATGATTTCATAGGAATATATACATACAATGAACATTTGCAAGTTATAACATGTTCAAGTTGACGTATTTTCATCATTCACTTTCACTCTAGTACATACGCCTGAGACGGTCTCAACCGGGTTTTCGCCTCCTACATGGTAAATCCATGTTTTCATTAGTTTTATAAGCCAAGACACATATTTTCCTCTTATTAGTCATGATAAGTTTATTTTCAATGACATTTTTAGGGATGACCGGATGGCCGTAGGCAAGAGTGTTGCAAGAGTCGTTGTTTTCAAATGTACGAAGGCAGATTTTAATAGTGCGTACAGTTTAAACTGGCAGGCTTGTGCGCGAATGCGGTGTATGGTCTCAAAATGTGTGTAGGTCTTCTGGTTATGGATGCCTCTGTGTTGTTCATGTTTGATTTTTGGCGTGCGTCTGGTAATTGATACTCTTAGCAGCTGGATTATGCTCTCGGACTCGAGCAGCATACTGTAACACTTTGGTTGTAAGCAGATGATTTCACTCGGGTAGTCATCAGCTGTTTCGCTTTTCAGTAGTCCCATCTGTCATTTTCTTGGATTCATCGTAGAAGGGATGATTCCCCCGGGTAGTTGGAGAAGTCCATGTATTCCGCCAGAGGAGATTGCCGCATTTTCCGCCTCAATAACGGCCATACATGTCATGTTTCTAGTTTCAATGCTAGTCGTTCGGATAAATTTCGGGTACTGCAAACAAAGATTTATATGATATATTTTATTGATAATAAATTTCTTTAATACATATATATAAGGGGATTACACGGGTTTATCATTTTACATGAAAACATAACTATACACACTGAAAATCGACGTGAGCAACTTGGCGGAACATAAGTAATGATTTTCGACCTCCCTCTCTAGTATTATCTTGACCGGCGTTATCAGACCCACTCGGAATTTTTTTTTATCTATGATTAGCGTTTATTTCTCACCTGAAACTGTCGACTCGTCATATCGGTGTATAATTTATCATCTGGGTGTGTTTTTTTCTCTGATCTATTGGGTTCTAGACTAATGCCCTTAGTACACATTTTAGATAGACAGTTACCTTTGAGAGAAGTGTATGCATCAATCCCATGCCCATGAGTTTCTCACTTAAAAATATAGCACATATTGTGAAAACTGCTTTGCAACACGAAGTAGCTACAAATCGGCTGAAGACAGGAGATGTGCTGTCACAAATTCATTTTTATTTCTCGCTTCGCTAATTCAAATACGGCATTTAAAAAAATAAGTTTTATGTGTTAGACCTAAGTATTGAAACCCCATTGCTAGACGATGGAAATGAAAAAAATATTTAATAATGCAACACTTGCAATCCTAACCTTGTAACCAAAACTTTGTTTTTAGTCTTCAGCGAGCTTTTTCTCGCGCTAGTTTTTTTATTATACATGCATGTTTATGACATCGAATATTTTCAGGGTTTTTGTAACTGTTGCCAACATTACCATGCACTATATTCATGCACAGTTCTGAAGTGTACATAATTCTCCTAGCACTCAAACGTTTGAGATACGATTCCCTCTCTTCATGTTTCATTACCAACAATTTTGAAATCAAGTCAGTTATACAAGTTATTTTGTTGTGCAATTTTACACTTCTTATACTTGATACCCTTTCATTGCCCCATTTGATAATTCGGTTTCCTTCAACTTTAGCAGGTTTTTCGTCATATGACATCTCTTTGGTATCACTATCACACGTTTCAATATCACTGTCACTGGTATCCATTCTAGCTAAAGTATCCTACGTTTTCCCCATATTTTCTTTATATTCCATTTCGTCTAAGGTTTGGGTGTACTCGTCTAAAGTTTAGGTCGTTAGCCTGTATATGTATATATATATATATATATGCATATACAGGCTAACGACTCTGTATATGCATATATACAGGGTCGTTAGCCTCACTGTGTCGGCACATGTGTCGACACAATGCACATATACAGGGCCGTTAGCGTTACAGTGTCGGCACATGTGTCGATACAATGCATATATACAGGGTTGTTAGCCTCACTGTGTCGGCACATGTGTCGACATAATGGATATAAACAAGGTCGTTAGCGTAACAGTGTCGGTACATGTGTCGATTCAATGCGTATATGTAGGGTCGTCAACCTCACTGTGTCGGTACATGTGTCGACATAAAGCATAAATACATCGCCTGGATCAGCTTCACGGTATGTTATGTTAAAAGATCTATTCATCCTAACCTAACCTAACCTATTGTATCCAAGTAATTATGTATTTTCGATGTACTTTTTCATGCTTACATATGATCTTTAGATGAATACCTAGGTAACCTAACCTAACCTATCCAACTTAAACAAGACTTACGTGTCATCTTTCGAGATATCCTGCTTACGTATGATACTTATACATCGAATGGATCAGCTTCACGGTATGTTATGTTAAAGGTCTATTCATCCTAACCTAACCTAGTCTATTGTTTCCAAGAAATGATGTATTTTCGATTGACTTTTTCATGCTTGCATATGATTTTCAGATGAATACCAAGGCAACCTAACCTAACCTATCCATCTTAAACAAGAATAACGTGTCATCTTTCGAGATATCCTACTTACGTATGGAACTAATCATCCTTACCTAACCTAACCTATTGTATCCAATGAATTATGTATTTTTCAATCGACTTTTCATGCTTAAATATGATTTTTTTTCGTGTTTTAGGATTAATGCATATAAAATATCTCCACTTGACTCCACATTTTGATCTGTCCTTTACAGTTTTGATTCACACTTCCAATTTTGATTTAGTTATTCTTCAGAAGCTTAACCTAACCGTATGTACGTGTACATACGGCTCAATACAATTTTAAAATTCAAATTTTCAATACAATTTCACATTTCTTCCACGCCCGGACCTTTCTTTAGAAGCCAAGTTATCACTTCAATAGACGGACTTGGCTTTGTTCGGGCGTCGAAAAAAATTGACATTGTATTACAAATTTGAATTTTACAATTGTATTGAATTTTATATTTTGTTATCATTTTTTTCAACTCATGTACACGTACATACGCTTGAACATGAACATGCACATACGTACAAGCTCCTATACACGTACATACATACATTCGTACACAGATGATGACCTAGGCGAGCGAAGCTAGACTTAATGTTTTGCAAAAAAAATGCATGCAATCGTATTATGATAGCTAGCTGCATGCCGAATATGGAATCAGTGTTACGTTGAGTGCAGGAGAAGCAGGACAGCTCATGCTTAAATAGATATGAATAAATGTTCACGTGGCAAAAATTAGTTTACGTGTTTTGGAAGAAGAAATCTTCGAAGATGATATGAGTCGGATCGAGCAAATATTGACTAGTGTTAAAAATATCAGTTATCTCAGAATGGATAAAACAAGAATCAAAAGAGTGGGAGATAACATTCATATATGGATGAAGGAAAAAGGAAGTCGGCTTTGGGTAACTTAGGTCAACGGGTTACAGTCGAATGTTACAAAGTTCAAGAAAAATAAGCAAGCAACTCTCGAAATTGATATGATCCAAGTAGAAAATCATCATGACTAATAAATCTGCGGTAGTGGGAAACGGATTTTACCTTATAACCAAAGAAAATCTGGAACGTATGCAACAATTCCTCATTGATGAAAAACAGAATGACATTGAATTTGAGGAAATCCGAATAATTAGGGTTCAAGAAGAAGACGAACTACATTTGTGTACTCAGGGGTACGGAACAGCCTTCGGTATTCGCAACAAAGATATGATGGATTTTGGAAGGAAACTGAAACGTCGTGATGATGGGTATGGATGGCTGCACGAGCCCTGCTGTGATCGAAAAACGAGGTAGATGGTATTGATGATGCCAGCAAGATCTGTAATTAATACTAATAATACAGTAATAAGCCATGTCAATCCTCAATGAATTGTTTATATTATCCTAAAACTCAAACGCTAAGCAATGAATTGCATACATCGTGTAAGGAGGAGGCAATTTCAAATTGCCGAAATCAGTAGAAGAATATGTTTCACGCATGGCCATAAACCTATCTTGGGGGTGAATGTTATGGATGTGTTACAGATTGGTAGGATAAAAATCAGAGTCCGATCAGATCATACTCAGTCAAGGTTGTGATTCTGCTGTGGAAAGATGGGGTATAGCTTGAGTAGTCGTTGGCTTGGAGGTAATAGGGTAACGAGGGCTTATAATCGATGCAAAAAAAAATAATAAACATAATTCCACGAATAATGTGTGGAGACATCTAGAACGAAGTCATTGTCATGGATATGAAAATTATAGGAAATAAAAGGCAGATCATCTGTGCAAGTCGTCAAAGAATGTAGTGTCAGGAGCTATCAAAGGAAACAAAACTAGTGTGAGACCTTGTGTCCGTTTGTATGATGATGGAAACAAATATAAATTACTTGTTTCATTCAATTCATCTTAGATTAAAAATCTGTCCTCTCTGGTAACTTGTATAAGTCGAGAGTGACCACGAAGTAGAAAGAATTCGGTGAAAGTTGTATAAAGAACCGTCTGGAGGGGGTTCATATGTATTTACCAATGACTGAAAACTATACATAAGGCTAGGTTAAGTTAGGTTTTTGATGATATACAAGATCAAAATTGGAAGTGTGAATCAAAATTTCAAAGGATAGATCAAAATAAGGAGTCAAGTGGAGATATTTGTTATGCATTTATCCTTAAACACTGAAAAATCATATGTAAGCATGAAAAGTCGATTGAAAAATACATAATTTCTTGGATACAATAGGTTAGGTTAGGTAAGGATGATTAGTTCTTTTAACATAACATACTGTGAAACTGATCCAGTCGACGAATAAGTATCATACGTAAGCAGGATATCTCGAGAGATGACACGTAATTCTTGTTTAAGTTGGATAGGTCAGGTAAGGTTGCCTTGGTATTCATCTAAAAATCATATGCAGGCATGAAAAAGCAAATCGAAAATACGTCATTTCTTTGATACAATAGGTTAGGTTAGGTTAGGATGAATGGATCTTTTAACATAACATACCATAAAGCTGATCCAGTCGATGTATATAGGCATGGTGTCGACACATGTGCCAACACAGTGAGGCTAACCACCATGTATATATGCATTATGTCGACACATGTGACGACACAGTTATGCTAACGACCCTGTATATATGCATTGTGTCGACACATGTACCGACACAGTGAGGCTAACGACCGTGTATATATGCATTGTGTCGACACATGTACCGACACAGTGAGGCTAACGCACCTGTTTATATACATGTAAAAGCATATATAAAAATTGGACACAGATTTGTACTCATTCAGTTAACGGAGTGCATTCGGTGTAGAAGGATGTCGCCAATTTTGATATGAAAATTTTCTAACAGAAAGGAAAACACGGGGGTATGTGTTATTTGCAGTTTGGAGATAAAACTATGCAAATCAAGATCGACGTTTGGGCTTGGTGTCATCTCAAAGGATACCATTATATTGAATATGATGATCTTAAAAATGAACGAGGAAATACATCTTCTAAGGATGCAACGGGTGTATTGATAGGACATAATAACCCCGACCTGAGTTTCCAAAATAATGATATAGACAGTGCTAAACAGAAGGCAAGCAGGAAAGAAAGAGCGATGCCAGTAACATCCAAACGTAGAACGTATAAAGATTGGGTGAAATGAAGGGAGTACACCTAAACCTTAGACGAAATGGAATATAAAAAAATAAGGGTAAAACGTGGGATACTTTAACTGGAATGGATACCAGTGACCGTGATATTGAAACGTGTGATAGTGATATCAAGGAGATGTCATGTGAAGAAAAATCTGCCCAAGTTAAAAAAAATACGAATTATCAAATGGGGTAATGAAAGAGTATCAAGTATAAGAAGTGTCAAATTGCACGATGAAATAAATGTATATCTGACTTTGTTTCAAAAGTGCTGGTAATGAAAGATGAAGAGAGAGAATCATGTCTCAAACGTTTGAGTGCTAGGAAAATTATATAAATTTCGGAACTGTGAGGAAATAAAGTAAATGGTGAAGTTGGCAACAGTAAGAAAAACCCTAAAAATATTCGAGGTCATGAACATGCATGTATAATACAAAAACTAGCGTCGAGAAAAAACCTTTGGTTACAAGTTTTGGTTACAAGTTTAGGATTGCAGGTGTTGCATACACTTCTCCCAAAGGTAATCGTCTATCTAAAATGTGTAATAATAGCATCAGTCTAGAACTCAATAAATCAGAGAAAAAAACACACACAGATGATACATCCTACACCGATATGACATGCCGACAGCTCCAGGTGAGAAATGAATGCTTTTCATAGATCAAGAACCCTTCGAGTGTGTCTGATATCGCCGGTTAAGATAACAGAAGAGAGAAAGGACGAAAAACATTACTTATGCTTTCGTACAAAATGATAAACCCGTGTAATCCCCAAATAAATATGTATTAAACAAGTTTGTTATCAATAAAGTATATCATATAAACTTTGTTTGCAATGTCCTAAATTTCACTCGAATTCCTACTAACATTGAAATGCATATATGCAACATGGCATGCAACGAAGTTGCAACACTGAATGGGAAGCATTGAAATGCGGTAGATATTATTCCAGTTAAAAGTATGGCCGATATTGAGGCAGAAAATGCGGCCATCTCCTATGGCTGTGTACATGATCTTCTCCAACTACCCCAAAAATCATCCCATGAACGATGAAGAAATTGCAGGTATGCAACATGACTTGCAGTGAAATGCAATACAACGCCTCCTGCCTTGCATTAAAAAATGCGATAGATATTAAGCAAATTGAAATTGCACTCGGCTACTTAAGGTAACATAGATATATGTCTCATCAGCTCCAAACAGAAGCTAAAGCAAAAGTCTACAGCTTCTTTCATGACACAAACTGAAACTACGCTACGGTGACAACGTTTCGCTCATCTACTCGGACACAGGCTAGTTGCTAATTTTGTTCAAAAGCGTGACCTACATTGAGGCGGAATACATGATCTTCTCCAACTACCGAAAAATTATCCCTTGTACGATGAATCCAAGAAATTGGCTGGTGGGACTACTGAAAAGCGAAACAGCTGATGACTACCCGAGTAAAATCATCTGCTTGCAAACAAAGTTTTACAGTATGTTGCTCGAGTACGAGGGCACAAACCAGCTGCTAAGGGTATCAATTACCAGACACAAGCCAAAAATCAAACATGAACAATACAGAGACATCCATTACCAGAAAACCTACACACACTTTGAGACCATACACAACATTCGCGCACAAGCATGCCAGCTACAAACTTTACGCACTATTAAAAACTGCCTCAGTTAATTTGAAAACAAACGTTACTATAATGACTCCTGCAAATTTCTTGCCTATGACTATCCGGACATCCACAGAAAATTCATTGCAAATAAACCTAACGTGACTAAAAAGAGGAAACGATGTGTCTTGGCTGATAAATCAAATGTAAGCATGGATTCATCTTGTAGGAGGCATAAGCCAGGTAAAACCATCTTTAGCGTATGTACTAGAGTGAATGATGAAGATACGTCAAATTGAACATGTTATAACCTGTAAATATTCATAGTATGTAAATATTCCTTTAAAACCATGTAATAAAAATTATAAACTTGAACATGTTCGATTGTCCCCTGAAAAACGCATTTGAAACCACGTGAATAGAACTGCAACAATCCTAAAAATGTATAAAATAGTTTGATGTTCCTATGAACCCTGTATTTATGTCATAAAATATTATATAAAAAATCTCTTCTCGAGATAATATCTCTGTGTGTCATTGACAGATAGAGGCCAGTCATAGCACTGAACAACCTCCCCCTCCTCTACCCTTATCCCCTATCCTCCTCCCCTATCCACCATGGCGTTACCGATGGAAGTTAAGTAATTAAATTGACCTCAGGAGTCACTGTCCTGACCTTTAAAGACTTAGTAATTACAATGACCGAGCTATATAGGGCCGAAGTCGGACACACACTGTAATTGGATAATTCCTAACAATTACATTGTCCCGGGGCTGTTTGCGTGAGCCTCAAAAGTAATTAAAAGAGTCACATATGTACTTGAATGAAGCTAAATTACAATGTCCGAGTCTTATAAGGACTAAGTTGGACACACAATGTAATTGGATAGATCCTAACCATTACATTTTCCCAGGGCTGTTTGTACGTTATATCTATTACTCCATGGTCAGATTAGGTTAGGATGAGTTAGGTTTACTGCCAACATCACACACCTTCTGTAAAAAATGCTACAATGGACCTGGTGAATGCTCGAATGAGTCAAATATTCTGAATTGGAACGCAAACTCATAACAAAGCCTGAATTTATCAATAACTTCTAAGTGTATAAGCTGCCAACAGATCACAACATTTATATAAGTAAGACATGCTGGAATAAGCATCCAGTAAAGACATGCGAGCGGATAACATAACTGAGATGTGTATACAATTATTTAAGAATTTTTGCACTAACACTCTACACAAATCCGATAGATTAGCTCTCTAAGACGACATGGAACCGGACCCAAATCCAATGTCGAGAGGTAAAACATATCATTATGTTGGATCATTACATCCAATTAGGAGTATTTTAGGCAAATTTATATCGAATACAGATATATTCCTATGATAACCAATCAAAATATACAACAACAACTATAAAATAGCCAAATAAGATTTTCTACTCTACCCTAATCAACAATGATTAACTATTATATATGATGTATCCTACCACACCCTAATTATAAATCCTACTCCAATATCCCCAGTGATCTGGCCCATGACTAAGATCATATACTAACATGACAGCAATACCGAAAAAATATCTGACATTTAACATTTAGTTCACGCATAAAAAAGTAATAATACTACCGTATCCGTTCAAATCTATGGTAAGTTCCTAGACCTAACTGATGCTATGACTAGTAGGACAAAATCGAAGCCCACTGTGCCATAACAACAAACTAACTCTACAATGCTTTATTAGGTCGCATATCAGCAATCTTCCACTAATATATAACAAATTTAAAGTTAACACCCAGTCATGGTACAACACCTCAGACATACAATGCATCTGTTCAGTCCATTATCACTGAACCTAGTCGAGCAAAGTCATATCCTGGACATAACCGAGCATCTATACACAGGTACAGTTGTCAAAATGGGCCTGACATGAGTCTCAAAGACTGAGTGGCCATAGAAAGCTGGACATCTGTTCACTGATGACCTAAGTTAGCCACCACAACGAATAGCAGCTTGTAGGATAACCTCTCTAACAAACCCATGGAACTTGAAACCGACATCTACAAGAACTTACAAAATCACGTTGAACATGGATGAACTTCAAATGACCACCAGCGAGTGTAAACCGGCTCTACACCAGGACCCATCCATCCAGTAAATCGTCTAGGGCTCAATGACGAGATTCGACAAAGATGCTGTACGGACTTAACTTCTTCAACATACATTCCTATGATTATCGTGGAAAAAATCATACATAATCAACAAGAACTACTATAAAAATAGCTAAATAAGATGCTCTACTCTGCTCTAACTCACATCAAAAATTAAATACACAATGGTATTCAGCATAGTAAATCGGTGTACTTACACAAATAAACATAAACACAACGGGCTTTTGCTTATGAGAAACATCTAACTCCTCCTAAATATTGAAGAATGGTCCTACAATAAACATAAATAACCTAACGGCAAGACCGACAAATGGGATCTTCTATATCTATAATAACCACGTCAAACATTGTACTAGGATGTAAGAAGATGTATAAAACACTAAAAATATACAACTTGTAACTAAATTATACCTGAAATAATGATTTACATTGCAGATACAATCGTAAAAATATCCTAATATTACGATATTGTATAAAATACCCAATACCTTGCATCGAAGATAAAAACGTACAGAGAGCATACAAAACTGAAAAACACATAATAAAACTCTCCAGTTATAACAAAGCAAGAAGATCAATGCTCTACCATGCCCAGAACATACATTAAAAACAGTGACGAACGAGAAAAAAACATGTAACGTCTTAAGTGAATAAGATACCAGGACATGCGATCAACATACGCTGAAACCTATAGTAAATGGTGTGGAATACTTCTGAACGAACCCGCTATAATAGATACAAAATCTGATAAAAATTACTCTCCAACTCAGTTCATAACAGGTTTAAATTAACATATCTTTAACCAAAGTACCCACGGCTTAGTCGTAACAGAATGTCATACATACATATAAAATACCAAAATGATGCACTAACCGACCAACTATGCCTGAAATAGTGTGCTACATGGAAGATGCCAATCTAAAATATCCTAAATATTCCAAAACTTCATCAGATAACTATTCAAAATTCCCCAAAACACTACAAATTCAACATAAATCAACCGATCATTACTAGGTATACATAACACGATAAAATAACTCACTATAAATCCATATCGTTCAGGTACTCTCGCTGTTGGAACACCGCGTCAATGGAACACCGATATATCTGGCTCAAATCTGGATAATGCGTTATGGGGTAGATAGATTCTCGTAACGAAACTGCTGCATCAACCCAAAATACAAACATTAACTCGCCAACTACCTATAAATATTATTTACATATGAAATAAACGACTGGAAAATACACAGAACATTGCCGAAGTTCAATATCAGGCTAATAGCAAGCGTCCAACCGCTAAGAACCCCACCTACAACCTCCGAAGGAGTCAATTATACCCCAACTGGATAAGAAAAAAATATATATGTACAGATAAAATATATAGAATTGTAATCCAGACATATAT
>SDVV010026037.1:0-12323 GCA_016164225.1 Gammarus roeselii | reverse complement strand
GCTAGTACTGAGACCTCCCGCTAGTACTGAGACCTCCCGCTAGTACTGAGACCTCCCGCTAGTACTGAGACCTCCCGCTAGTACTGAGACCTCCCGCTCGTACTGAGACCTCCCGCTAGTACTGAGACCTCCCGCTAGTACTGAGACCTCCCGCTAGTTCTGAGACCTCCCGCTAGTACTGAGACCTCCCGCTAGCACTGAGACCTCCCGCTAGTACTGAGACCTTCCGCTAGTACTGAGACCTCCTGCTAGTTCTGAGACCTCCCGCTAGTACTGAGACCTCCCGCTAGTTCTGAGGCCTCCCGCTAGTTCTGAAACCTCCCGCTAGTACTGAGACCTCCTGCTAGTTCTGAGACCTCCCGCTAGTACTGAGACCTCCCACTAGTTCTGAGACCTCCCGCTAGCTCTGAGACCTCCCGCTAGTACTGAGACCTCCTGCTAGTTCTGAGACCTCCCGCTAGTACTGAGACCTCCTGCTAGTACTGAGACCTCCCGCTAGTACTGAGACCTCCTGCTAGTACTGAGACCACGACTTTCCGCTTGACGAGTCCGGGAGTGCAAGGGAAACAATAGACCTGCCTTCGCACGGCCTCTGGAGTTATGCTTGTATGTAGTCTCAGACAATAGCATGATCAAAATTATCTTAGTACTATGGAACGTTGATGTTGAGAAAATTGCTTAAACATCTCTACCCTTGCAAGCAAACACAGAACGATCAACCATAATTCGTACATTTGAATCGTGGTGTGAACATGGGATTGCGTGCAATTCTTCATGTAATGATAATATAATAAATGAAACTCGGCTACGTATGTTGTTATGAACAGTTTCTGCTAAGAATTACAGCATATGCTGTCCAATCATGTTGGCGATTTAGTATATCTGCAGACTAAAACAACTCCATGAACACACTTGAATGTTGATAGTCGTATTCGTACAAGTATGTCATAGAATAGATTAGTTGTAGTCATCCAACAAGTGACACAATTATGAGGGAAATCTGTTTCAACGATTCTTAATCACTTACCTTGGTGAAATCTTCTAAGGGTAGCAATGCGCTTCTGCTACTCTTCTTTAAAACTGTTTCTTAAAAAATGGTCCTTATTCTATCCAATTTTCACTTAACACACTATTTCATGTATAACACATTGATCACTTTTGATTGACAGTAACAGCATACACGGTCACTCTTTGACACTGCGAAGTGTCATGAGAACCACTCGACGTTGTCACAGACCAGATGGAATAGAGGTCCGAAATGTGGCCCAGCTACTCATCTGCGTCTCTCACACCTGCAAGAGGCACACTGCATCACCTGGCCTAGTGTTGCCCTGCTTACCTCAACCCGACCCACCTGAACTTGCATCAACAGAGCACGCGGAATCGCCCTACTGTCTACTCTGTCTATCGTCCCTGAACTCGCTGCTGCACAGCACCCGTAGTCGGCCTATTATCTACTCTGTCTACTCGCCTTGCGACAACGCATGGCACTTAGAGTCTCCCAGCGTCTCGTGTGTGCACTGGCTGTGAACTGTATCTAACCGCATTGAACTCGCGGCTGGACAGCATTTGAGCCGCCCAGCTGCCTACCGTCTTAAGTGCTGACGCCTTGCTGTCTCCTCTGTCTACCTTCCCTAAACTTAGGCAAACACAACCCCTGTAGTCGGCATGCTGTCTACTCACTCTGAATTCGACACAGCAAGTCACTTCAAGTCGTCCTGCTGCCATTGATGTCTGTTCGCACGTACTCGCTACGGCGGAGTCCCCAGTGTCGCCCTGCTCTATACTCTGTGAACACCGCCCAGAACTTGCGACAGCACAGCACCCAGTGTCGCCCTGCTCTATACTCTGTGAACACCGCCTAGAACTTTCGACAGCACGGCGTTCGGTGTCGCCCTGCTCTATACTCTGTGGTCCCGCCCAGAACGTGGCACAGCACAGCACCCGGTGTCGCCCTGCTCTATACTCTGTGAACACCGCCCAGAACTTGCGACAGCACAGCACCCAGTGTCGCCCTGCTCTATACTCTGTGAACACCGCCCAGAATTTGCGACAGCACAGCATTCGGTGTCGCCCTGCTCTATACTCTGTGAACACCGTCCAGAACTTGCGACGGCACAGCACCCGGTGTCGCCCTGCTTTATACTCTGTGAACGCCGCTTAGAACTTGCGACAGCACAGCACCCGGTGTCACCCTGCTCTATACTCTGTGAACGCCGCTTAGAACTTGCGACAGCACAGCACCCGGTGTCGCCCTGCTCTATACTCTGTGAACACCGCCCAGAACTTGCGACAGCACAGCACCCGGTGTCGCCCTGCTCTATACTCTGTGAACACCGCCCAGAATTTGCGACAGCATAGCACCCGGTGTCGCCCTGTTCTATACTCTGTGAACACCGCCAAGAACTTGCGACAACACAGCCCCTGGAGTCGCCCTGCTCTATTATACTCTGTGTACCAGCCCCGAACGCACGTCAGCACAGCAACTGAACACCCTGCCGTCTATGCTGGCTACCCCATGATCCAGTTAAGTGGAATGGTCAATACGACTTCATATGGGCAGTTGCGGAGGAGTAAAATAATTTGTTTAACCAATAAAATGCGCTATATTTTGCTAATCTTGGCCGGATAAATCTACCTATAAATATCTAATTACAATAAAATGTTAATGCAAAATACTGCATTGGGTAGACATGATAATGTTGAGGAATAATACAGAAACATAGGACTCATGGGCAGTCAAGCACCGGGGTGATAAATTGTGAAGAATGACAGCCACCATCAACTGATATGTGCACATTATCAGTAACGTGTATCTTCTCTCGGCAATTGTTAACTGGACTTGCATTACATCGTCTCCAGGAAACTGAGCCAATGAAGCCCTCTTGGAGTTTGCTTATCATTCTTGTGTTGCACCACATGTAGCTCAAAGAACAGCGGGCATGACCCAAACTCAAAAGTGTCGTTACCTTTTTCCTCAAATACAAGCAAAAAAACATAAGGACGGGCGAAATAACGCAAAAAAACATAAGGACGGGCGAAATAACGACGCCATGAATGAATGCCCTCCCCTACCGCACTTTTCCCACGGTATACCCCACCACACAGAACACTACCCTCGCGTACCCCACTCCACCCTACCATACATTGCACTATCATCACTCACCTCACTCTACCCTACCATACATCGCACTATCCTCACTCACCCCACTCTACCCTGCCACAGAGCACACTCCTCTCCGCACCGCAGTCAACCTCACCACATAGCACACAACCCTCACTCACCCCACTCCAACCTATCCCACAGCACACTACTTCCACTCAACCCAGTCTACATCACCACACAACGCAGATGCTCACACACCCCGCTTCACCGCACCCATCAACACACTACCTCACTCACCCCAGTCCACCTCACCATACAATACAGTACCTACACTCACCTCGCTTAACCCTACCATTTCGCTCACTACCCTCACTCACCCCAGTCCACCCCACCATACAATACAGTACTCACACTCACCTCGCTTAACCCTACCACTCCGCCTACTACCCTCACTCACCCCAGTCCACCCCACTATACAATACAGTACCTACACTCACCTCGCTTGACCCTACAACTCCGCTCACTACCCTCACTCACCCTAGCCCACCCCACCATACAATACAGTATCTACACTCACCTCGCTTAACCCTACCACTTCCCTCACTCACCCCAGTCCACCCCACCATACAATACAGTACCTACACTCACCTCGCTTAACCCTACCCCTCCGCTCACTACCCTCACTCACCCCAGTCCACCCCACAATACAATACAGTACCTACACTCACCTCGCTTAACCCTACCACTCCGCTCACTACCCTCACTCACCCCAGTCCACCCCACCATACAGTACAATACCTACACTCACCTCGCTTAACCCTACCACTCTGCTCACTACCCTCACTCACCCCGGTTGTTTTCTTAGGCAAATGCACTTCGTGTGCTTTTTCTCAGACGGTTATCACTATTTGTCCCATGCGGAAATAAGTGTCATTTTTCCCGATTTAAATTGCTACCACTGTATTAAGATACCCCATTTTACATATATTAATTGAAAACATAATTTGGATGGTGCGAAATGTAGTGTACATTGATGTATGACAAAATGTACGAGACATTTTTTTGTCGAATTGAACTCCAAAAAAAAAAATAGTTAACAGAAAGTTGGCGATATTTACGTTTATGTTACGACTGATGAAATTCACTGCAAACGACCACCTAAGTTATAGAGTGCTCAAACCATACAAACAACACTGACCGCATCAGAACACGTGATTGGTGCTCTCTAACATCGGTGCAGGAACCGAGATCAGATGCAATTCTTTAGTGTTCGTCTGTATTGTTCCATCTAACATTATTCTATTTTAAAGCTCAACTGCTCTAGATGACATCACCTGCACAAACTCGTCCCTGAGACAAAGCGTTTTGCTAACCTTCCATTGCACCGTGACCCTCTAGACCCACCGTGCAAAGGCGCTCACCACTAGAAGGTGATTCACCACTGCCAGATAAGCCACCAGAGGGACCCAGCATCACATGGCGACACAACATCCGCAAAACCGGGCGCTGTAAACTCTACCAACAGACAGACGTGATCAAACAACTCAAAGCACAAATCAATCGTGCCACTTGTGTCACATCCAATACAGAGGAGAGGCAGTCAACACTGATACTAGGCTGCTAGCTATTATAACAAAATTTGAAAACCTACAGAAAAAATTTGCTGGATTCAAAGGTTGAATAAATAGTGAATTAGTAGTCATTGATCGCATCAAATCATTAGATAACTCAGCCAAAGAGGTCAAAGAAAACAGGGCTCTGTACTCAACTGTAGTAAACCGGAGGGAGCCAGGCGGTGGCAAAGAATCACTCGCTGGGCCTTACCTAGCGCAACCGAACCGACACGAGAAACCGATTTGAAGTATTGCCCCCAATGAAATGGACTCTGAGAGTACAAAGGATGTATTGCGATCGTTGATAACAATTGTACCTCTTTCATATAAACCCACAAGAGACAGCTCAACTGAAAATACTCAGCAAGCCAGACTTGAAAATTTGCGAGTTGTAAGTCATAATCCAAATGAAAAAGATACATTCTTTTAAGTCAATTATAATACAAGTCGGAGAAAAAACGCGACGCAGACGGAAGTGACATGGAATAGAAGTGCAACTGTGCTAAATAACATCGAACAATAACACACGCGAATATCCATGTCAGTGGCACCCTGTTCCATCCGAACCAAAGTGCAAATAAAATGAGCCCCGTTGAAGGCGGTAATCACATCCCAGATACAGGCAGAAGTCGTTGCTTTACAGAAGTAATCCGTGGAACAGAAAATAAAAAGGCATGGCAACGATGAAATACACATGATATAGAGGAAATTTTCTCTCCCCTAGCACAAACATGTTATTATACATATTATTTTCTTATTTTTATGCTACAACACATTGAACACATCAGAGATATTAATGCCCACACTTAAAACCTTTACGGTGAGACTTACTTTCATCATGGCGTCTCGTCAATGCTGGCTTGGCGCTTCTAGAGCCGTCGATACACTCACTGTCACCTTGACGCTACTGATGCCTTGGTTCTATTATTTATTCTACGTCGCCCTACGTGGTGGTAGTAACTGAATACTTGTAAACTACATCTAATTTAATCTAGTCGACGATATAGTAACGATTGAAGACTCAGTAGTTTCGTATCTGATAAATCCATCGAATAACCTATGGGGTACATTACGCACGACCTATCGAAGGCTTACATCGAAACAGACTGACTAGGCCGGAGGCAAATATCCAAGCGGTCGAGCGCTATCCCAAGCTTTGCAACCATAGCGTCAAAAATATGTACTTTTACCCCAGGACATCCAAAAAGAGGAGAAAACGGCTTACTTAAACGAATCAACCATCAACGTAGACTCATATAACATTATTATAAGATATATACATACCCTTATACTTTATCATATTAAGCATTTAAATGCTACAATTATTTTAAATGATGTACTCCGATGTACAGGGAAATACCTTGCTTTATACCTCATATAGGCGGGAAAAATCAGGCAAGGAAAGGTAAGGGAAACTCATCAAATAGCGGAGAAGAAGGGGAAGGGGAGAGGAGTCCCAAGACAAGTCAGTCCTAAGACAAGTCAGTGGAGGGCAATACTGAAGGTGCCAGGTAGTTGTTTTAGGCTGCTAAAAATTACTTCATAATTACTAGCTATTTCATTACTCCTATGCTAGGCTGGTCTATCTTTGCTAACACCTGTCAACAAATGAACTTATTGTTGCTAGAATGTGGTGCCAGGCTTGATTAACGGACTTTCCTTTATTCCTGAATTTTGTTTGTTACTTCTAGAAATTTCGACGCCACGTGATTATTGTCTGATTGAGGAACTTTGGTGCCGGATGATTGGCTAGTGATGCTATGGTGGAGGCAATAAACATTGGACGTAGGAGTGGAGAGAGGATTCGTTGCGCCAGTGCTGTACTGCAGGGCGGAAAGAATTGTTGAGAGCGCTAGGCTTGCTGGATAAGCCCAGGGACCGTGCTGCTAGAGAATTATGCAGCTTTTGAACAGAAAACCACCAGGCGTGATGTGCAAGCAGACGTGCGAAAGAACTTCCGTCGTCAAAGGAACTGCTCCTGTGGCACAGCATCCAATAGAGTCAATACAATGGTATAACTATAGTACAATAATCTTAAAATACTACACTTTTTACAGAAATTATATTTACAAAATATTTTTTTGTTGTGAGGGCGAGTAATGCGGAACTCGACTGCTCGAGCCCTTAGACTACATCCTCCCTAGTGGAGTCCTCCCCTACCCTTAGCTATTATTAATATTGGATCAATTCTGCAATGGATTTTGGGTTCATTTTTGGGAACGGAATTTTAAGCGTGCCATCGCGTTTTTAATCTCGACGGCAAATCTGTTTGGCGGTGAATCGTTGTTGTTCGAGGGATATATGAGGTCCCTTGGTACACGGAGTGTGCTGCTGTACAGCATTTAGGCCACAGAGCCGTCGAGCTCTGCTTTTGGTGCTGTGCGCAGGCCTAACAAAACCAGTGGGAGGCTTGTGTGCCAATCTTGCAGATGTTGTTGGCACTTTATGCTAGTCTTTAGGTTGCGTTGGATTCTTTCGATGATTCCATTTGATTGAGGATGATAGCTAGTGGTGCGGATTTTTTTTGGATACCGAGTAGCTTACATAAAGTGCTTATTAATTTTCCTTCGAAATTTGCACCGCGATCGGCGGTTAAGGTGCTATCCAGTTTTCAATTACGCGTCGGCTACGGTTTCCGCTGTCATGTCCACTATCTACATTGCTTTGGGCCATTTACTGTATCTATCGATGATGGTCAGTAAGTAGCAAAAACTATTGTTGTACGGAAGCGGACCAACTATATCTACATGGACCGCTTTGAAACGACCTGAGACTGGTCCGAATTGTTGCAAAGGGGCTTTATTGTGGAGATTGATTTTTGATGACTGACAGTGTTGACACGTTTGAACTAGTTTTCGAATGTCTTTGCTCATGTTAGGCCAAAACACTTCAGCCTCAATCAATTAGACGGTTCGCGTGACGCCGGGATGTGCGAGGTCGTGCTGTGGCCTTATGTACCACTCGCGCATTAGTTTCGGCATGAACGGTCGTGGCTGAGACAGAGAAGTTTCATAAGCTATGCCATTCCTGGACCCTAATTTTAGCGGGTATGGTTCGCCTTTTTTAAACGTTTTGTATTGGTTTTCGATGAGTTGTCAGAGTTCCTCGTCGTGAGGTTGCACGTTTTCTAGTTTTTCGAGCGTTATTGTTGTGTCTGAGACCACATTTATCGCATTGATCCTGCTGAGCGCATAGACTAGTACATTATCTTTACCGCAGATGTATCGTACGTCGGAAGTGAATGTAAGAATGTAGGATAGATGCCTCGCTTCTCGGAAGAAACCTGTCCAAATTTGAAATTTGAATAGCCTTAGATATAGGATGGTGATTTGTGTAGAGACAGAATGTCAAGGTGCGCTGCGAGTAGTTCGCGGGAAAAAGTTGAATACTTTTCTCCTGCCTTGGTGAAGCGTTTGCTAAAAAATGCTAACGGTTCTACTTGTCCATCTACCGCTTGTTGCAAGACCGCTCCTGCCGCTGTTTGCGATGCGTCTACCACTACAGATAGCTGCGCTGCAGCGCTCGGGAACTTTCACGCTGTGAAGTTTGCTAATTGAATTTTAAGCACGGAATTCGAGATTTTCCTGGACGAATTTGCACTTTGTCATGTTGATGACTCGGCCGTACGCTTGCAATCGTTTAAATACGGCTTTGATGTGGCCGTAATGCTCGTCTTTGGTTTCGCTTGTTCTAAGTGTATCATCGACTTATGCATACGCATTGTCGATGCCTCTGAGCACTTTGTCCATAAAACGTTAGAACCTGTTGGGTGCACCTTGTACGCCAATTGGTAATCTCGCTTTCTCGAATGACCCAAAAGGTCTTGTGACGGCGTTTTTTGTTATTTCCGCCTTGTTTGCGGTAATCGCGTAATACGTGGACTTGAGATCTAGTCTGATGAAATATTTCGACCCCCCTACTTGGACTGCAAAACGTGAACCTGTGGAATTGGATACCTATCTGCTTTCGATACATTGTTCAGAGCCCGGAAGTCGTTTGTGGCTCTAAAACCATCTCCTTTCGGTCTGAGGTGTAGAGGGGCGGCCCACGGGCTTGCTGACGGTAGCACTATTCCAAACTGGATTAGCTCATCGAATGTCTTTTTTGTAATGGCGAGTTTGTCCGGGGCTAGTCACCTGGGTCTACTGAATAATGGTGACCGTGAGTGGGGATGTAATGAACCGCACAATAAGGCGGGCAGTTTTCCAGCATACTGGGTTTGGTAAAAACAGAGTATTTTTTCAGTAGCGCCCTGCACCTGTTCAGTATTTATTCGCCGGCGCACTCTATTCGCATAGCAGCGTCGAGCCCAGCGCGCGACGCGTTTGGGGTTAAGCTTGTGCTTGGGTCATTGAATACATTGTTTTTTAATCTATAATCAAACCATAATGGGATAGAAAATCGATGCCTAAAATTGGCATAGTTACGTCGGCAATGGTGAAATCGCATTTGAAATCTTTACGCAGTCCCAACTCGAGGGTCAGATTCTTGTAGCAGTAAGTCACAACGTTGCTGCCATTTGCTGCTGTTAGCATCTCATCAGCGCCCTGGAAACTATTTCCTGCAGTCACTGGGAGGCAACTGAGTGAAGCTCCTGTGTCGACAAGGAATTTTATTTGCGTCTTCCTGCAGTGAATTCGCATGGCCGTAATTTTATCTTTGAATTTGCCCGAATCTCTGTCGCTGACTACGTTAAGGACACGGGTTTGACGTTTCCTGAGTTCCAAGCGCATGGGAGGTCACACTTGGTGGCCTTGCTGCCGAATTTGTAATGGTACCAACACGTTTTTTTTTTGTTATCACGAGGCTTTCAACGGCTGCGCTCTCTACCGCGGCCCTCGCCTCCGCGTTGGACCGTTTGTTCTAACTTTTCGGGCTTCGCGGTTAAGCTCGAGATGCTAATTTGCAACTGCTTGATGATATCGGTAAATTGGGCGAGTTCGCCATGTGGTGCCGGCGCTGGCATCGCTGGCTTTGGCAACATTGGTGTGTATTGGCACACATTTATGCTATTCGCTACAGGTTTGCACACATGTGCGATGAGCAGTCCCGATTGTTGATCGACTTTCATGATGCAACTGGCCTGAAGGGATGTTTCGTCGGGCTTGGCAGGGCCTTCAACTAATGTTAGCTTCTGGCGCAAGAAAGCGGACGGCTTTCTGTCGCCAAGTTCCTCACTGTACAATAATTTGTCAGTTCGCTGGTTAGATGGAAGTCCGTAACTCTTTTGCAACTCTGTTTTGAGGGTTGCACAGGGGCTTTTGTTTCGGCGGATTTATTATGACACTGCGGATTTCGGCCGCCATATCTGGGCCTAGCGTACCAATTACTACTTTAAATTGGATGAACGGATCCGTTATCGCTTGTAATATGGAGAGTGTATCCACCTGAGCAAACCATAAGGGTAAATTGCCGGCGTTAAATTGTGGTCAGTTAATGGTTAGTGGCGTTTTTGCAGTCGCCCCCGGCGGTGGCGGCAACACCATGTTGACTTATTGCACGCAATTGAAATTGAAAGTACAGACAACAATTGGAAGGAAAATAAATTTTACTGTCAACGAACAGTACTGAGAATCTCGAAATGATCAGTTACGCAATTAGTTACGTCATTCAAATGCAATCGCAGTGACAATTAATAAAGATATGAACGCGCTGAACCGTATTTTGTTTTGCGTTCGAACAGTTGCGTTATACGAAAATTAGCATTTACGCAATGATAAACGTCATTAAGTTGAAAATGCTATTGACAATCCAATTATATTGAAACTACGAATGAAATGGTCATCGTAATGGGAGTAAAGTTTGCTATC
Source organism: Gammarus roeselii (assembly GCA_016164225.1). Lineage (NCBI taxonomy): Eukaryota > Metazoa > Arthropoda > Malacostraca > Amphipoda > Gammaridae > Gammarus > Gammarus roeselii. Next base: position 1,794 of record SDVV010026037.1, on the reverse strand, counting down.
ATCTTTAATGGGAATCTCGCAAATATTAAATAATGTCACGAAACTGAATTAGCGTTAAAGTTTGTACTCTACTTTACTGGAAAGACGATTTCAACGCTCAGGGCTCGGTCGCCCGCTGCTCGTATTTAACTGATCTGAGCAGTGCGCTGCGGGCAGGGATTTTCTCTACCTGCTTCAAGTCTGACCCGGCGCGCTGTGTTTGGCCTGAGCTTGTTCGCGTGGTCGGGCAGCCTAGCTGTGGACTGACTGGCGCTCTGGTTGTGCAGGTCTTTCTGCTGTGTTGCCGCGTGCTCTATGCTGCTGCAGTATGCTGTTGCGCTATCTGCTTGCTGCTTCACTCTGCCGTCATTGTTCAACGCTTTGAACTCAGCCTGTATTTCAGCAGTGCATCCTGCATCAACTTTATATGAAATTTGTGCATTGGCTTTGCTGCTTGCTTCATTGTAATTAATGGGCTATGCAGCTGCCCCCGCGTACAGAGTTATGCAAGTACTGATCTTGAAACTAAGAAAGGACATGTACTTTACAAATCAATATAAATGGGAATGAATACTTGAGAGAGAATAAAAAAAAATTCTAACACATCGTAATAAAATTGAAACTTGAGTTCCTTGATGCACATTGATGTTGGGTTTCAATGTCCTCAGTCATGTTATTTAATGCACGTACGTGAAATGTTCGTTGAATGCACACCAATGTGACTGTGCGCATCATGCGCTTTATTTGACTAATAAAGGCATAGAGGCACATGTGTGAATGAGTAGGCCTTATTTTCAATAGCCGTTTGAGTTATTTATAGTATCGTTAGTTCATTTCACATTTCCATTTATTCACTTCACTTCAATGATTTATGCACGCCCTATTGTTCATGAAAGTGCATGTGACCTACGTGCAAGTGATTGATTTTCAAAATAGAAAGATTATTTGCACAAATTGAACTTGCTTTACTGCACATGTTTTTGAGCATCCTATCCATTAGGGACAGGAATTAATTTGCACATGTCATAGATATTTGACATTAGTGTTTCATTTGAGAATCTAAAATAATCATCTTTCTGACATCTTATATGTATGCTATCTTAAAGTGGACATGAAATTGTTGGATGAAGATTCACACATAAGGTGTACACGACTGACAGAACAATGCCGATTAATGAAGCATTGCTTTGTAATGAAAAATGCAAAATAAATGAGTAAATGTTGGGAATGAAGTTATTGATATGTAACTTTCTGAAACACATTGATATACTGCACGTTAAGTCACTGCATACAATAGTATTCACTGTTATGGGGTGGTGTTCTACTGCCAACCCAATGATTTTTGTTGGCGCTTAGAAACAAAATGCAGGCATCCAGGAAATAGCTGGCCTGCGTGGTGCGGGCTGGCGTGGTGGCGGCTTGCCTACACTGTGAAATGCGGGATTCTGTGTCCGGCTGAGGTACGTTGTGCAGTTACACGTGTTAGTTACATTGACATTGAGCAGTTTTTACTGAAGGATGAAATTTGTGTGGTGACTGTGCACTGAATCAATCAGTAACTCAAGCATTACATCTCAGTGTGGTGACTGTGCACTGAATCAATCAGTAACTCAAGCATTACATCTCAGTGTGGTAACTGTGCACTGAATCAATCAGTAACTCAAGCATTACATCTCAGTGTGGTAACTGTGCACTGAATCAATCAGTAACTCAAGCATTACATCTCAGTGTGGTGACTGTGCACTGAATCAATCAGTAACTCAAGCATTACATCTCAGTGTGGTGACTGTGCACTGAATCAATCAGTAACTCAAG
>SDVV010026036.1:0-12323 GCA_016164225.1 Gammarus roeselii | reverse complement strand
TAACAGAGATATCATGCTTAGTTGCGCGTATCCTGCACTATGTCTAACAGAGATATCATGCTTAGTTGCGCGTATCCTGCACTATGTCTAACAGAGCTATCATGCTTAGTTGCGCGTATCCTGCATTATGTCTAACAGAGATATCATGCTTAGTTGCGCGTATCCTGCACCATGTCTTACAGAGCCATCGTGCAAAGTTGCGCGTATCCTGCACTATGTCTAACAGAGATATCATGCATAGTTGCGCGTATCCTGCACTATGTCTAACAGAGATATCCCGCTTAGTTGCGCGTATCCTGCACTATGTTTAACAGAGATATCATGCATAGTTGCGCGTATCCTGCACTATGTCTAACAGAGATATCCTGCTTAATTGCGCGTATCCTGCACTATGTCTTGAAGTCTGTGATGAAAGATGCATTTGACGTCGAATTCTAAGGGAACTAAGTTTCTGTGAAACACAACGCACATGAAGCGCAATACACAAGACACACATCATACAGAAACCCGACACACAGAAGCCCGACACACAGAAACCCGACACATAGTATCCCGACGCAAAGAAACTCAACTCACCGAAACACGACACATAAAACACAACTCAATGGAGTACCACACACAAAAATCTAACTCACAAAACACATCACCGACAAACACAACACGTAGAAGCGTAACATAAAGAGACACAACACGCAAAATTACAACTCAAAAGTACCACAACTCACCGAACCCAATACACACTACACAACACACAAAAACACGACACACACAAACACAAGAATATAGCTAGCTTCTTCTCAGACACTATCCAAACCTTTAGAGCAGCAGATCCGCACACTAGGAGGAGCGTGAGGCGCGCCTCTAGATAATGAAGATGTTTGAAAGGAGCATCACATTTTTGTCGGCCAGTAAATGGTAGACTCGCAGTCCCGAATGTCGGGTAATAGTCCATCCAGGTTTTAATTAAAGATGTGAATTGTCGCTTTGGGAAATTTAATCAAGTTCCCTATTAGAAATAAAGTGTCGAGTTGCGTCCAAGAATTCGCATCAGCGCTGAATTGGAAGAAAGGAAGTTGCACCAAAAAATCCCCCGAATGGACACACATTCTCTATTTTTCAGTGAGTGCTGTGCGGGTCCACTGATATTAAAACATTCATTCTCGACTCAGATTCAAACTAGGACTTCAATTGGAACATTCTCGTTGGAGAAACAATTTGACAACTGCTATGTTCTATGCGTGATTTCGTTGTAGATGATAGTTTTTATTCCTTCGCTCATAACTGACGATAGACGGACAGATGGGCAATTTCCAGGTCAGGAAGAACGAAATGTTTTCAATGTCTTCTTTCATGAGTGTTTGTATGAACGTTTACAGGTGCTTCCGACCCAATCTCAAGATGAATATCACCATAACCTAAATATACAGAACAGCAAAACAATAGATACAAACTATAATAATTTCGTGTGCTTGTAGATGGGTGGAAGACTGATTGCGTTGCCAATCCTTCTTCCAGCAATGATATAATTGCTTCAAATAAAGTTGATTGTACTGAACATAACTATTGCAGAACCCGCATCACGGAACAGAACCCTGTAGAACACACATCACGGAACAGAACCCTGTAGAACACACATCACGGAACAGAACCCTGTAGAACACACATCACGGAACAGAACCCTGTAGAACACACATAACGGAACATAACCCTGTAGAACACTCATCACGCAACAGAACCCTGTAGAACACTCATCACGGAACAGAACCCTGTAGAACACGCATAACGGAACATAACCCTGTAGAGCACACATCACGGAACAGAACCCTGTAGAACGCACATAACGGAACATAACCCTGTAGAATACACATCACAGAATCGTTGGTTTCCAGCTCGTTTGATTATCTTCCTTGTCTGAAAAATACCGTGCTATAAATTTATCGAAGCAATTAAAAAGAAAACGAGATTGTCTTCAATGTTTGTTATTCAATTTTCCATTGCATTTCGGGCAACAGACCGGACACATCTTTCTGCAGCTGAAAAACGCTCGATCAGAATAATTGCAATTCTAATGCATTTCATGTTTTAGTAACTTCCTTTGATAAAGAGGGAGCTCATTATCGAAAGTTCTAAATAGGCTTAAACTGCACACGGCTTATATCAATTACTTGATCACTATCACGTTCAAGTAAGAGTTCCAGGAAAATTTCAGTGGTCTCTTTTAAAATGATTTTGTGAATGAATTTTCAGAACACTAAAAGAAGCTTGATATAATTTGGTACGTAGGAAAAGGCTGGTAGTCAATCAACAATGGTATATGTGTCATCAAACAGTATGCTCGTTCGCAGTGAATGGATTCGAAAATTATCACAAGGTACTTGGCTAAGCTGAAACTGGGAGCACCGCATGCCGCAAAAATTTCATGGAATAACAATTTAATATTTTTGTGTGAATTTTCGGTAATCCATAGAATATGTCAAGACCAGAACAAGCGATATACAATCGTGAATAAAGAACTGCGACAACGACTTAAGTTCTTTGAACTTCCATGATACATGGTTAATTTTATTTTCTATTTCGATTAAAGCCCTTTTAATTTGTTCCGAAACTTCAATAAATTTAGTGCGGTCTGAAATTAGGGAGTGCATACTCTCAACATTGCGGGTACGGTCAATCAGTACTACACCCCTGCCTCTATCGGGCTTGCAGATAACTTCGGATCTATCGGCAGCGAGAGTTTTGAGTAGCCTAAGGTCTCTTTTCTGAAAGATAGATGAAATACCTTGCATGATTTGAAACCTTAACAATGTTTGTGGGTAAGAGAATTGAGCCTGCTAATAAATTTCGGGAAATTGGTACATGCTAAATTGTTTAGACTGTACGCAAGTTTCTCGCAAGACGACAAATATTTGTAACAGTCAAGTTTAAAAACTGGAAGGTCAAAATTTTAAATCAAATGACAGGAGAATCTAAACCAACTGAAATTGCAAACAACAGATTCAGGATTACAAGGATTTAGGTAATTTCGTTTTCCAGTTTGTCGAGTTTACTCCTGTGTTTTTCATAAGTGTTCCATGAAAGTCAGCCAGGGAAGCCTTTACAACTGCTCCATCCGGCGAAGGCATCTTCAAATTAAAACTGACTCGTCTTGTCTTCCTCTTATTCCAATAATCTAGTGGAGAGATCAGTTCCTATTTTCCTCTTCGACGTCAGTTCACGGTACAATTCGTCATGTCTTCCTCTCATTCCAATAATCTAGGGGAGGGATCAGTTCCTATATTCTTCTTCAACGTCAGTTCACGGGACAACTTCCCTTGCCAATATAAGTTGAATTTGGTGTATGCAGAGAACGTTTGTAGAGCTTGAGCCAAAAGTTCACATCATGAGAGGCTTTGGTAAATTTCTGGAAAAAACTCATTTTCTAGCCCTCAACATTATGTCATAGTTTCTTTTGATGTTGAAAATTTATATACACATATCCTTTTGGAGAGGTCATTATAATTTGCCTGAGCCTCATATTTGAACGTGGTGGTGATCAGGGAATTTGTTAAAACCGCGTGTAATACATAACTTCCCCTGTTAAAGCTTCGTTCTCGAGAATCGTTTTAGGAAAAACCTGATCTTTGTACAAATAACACCCGCCGCGCTCGTGCGAAGCACGGCAATCAATGTATGTTGTCTTGTTACATCGGTCAGAGGCGTTTGGTGCGCCGTCATGCGTGATCCTCCAACGTGAGTGGGTTTCATCATCCAACACGGTAGCTGTCGTCATCGAACGCAGATGGATGCATGCGATAGGGATTTTTTTCGTTGCAGATTCCTTGCATTAGTGATAAAGTGGTAGTATCAATCCATATTAAGTTACCCGCGAAGTCACTCGACAAGACGCCGTGCATTGCTACACCTCGTCGTAGAGCCGCCATTGCAATGAACAGCCCTCCAGCCTTAAAAGATGATGCGATACTTTCACAAGAAAATCAGTGATTACCCGTAAAATATCTAGTAAACATAATAGACTTTGCATAGGTGGTGGGGATACAATACTTTTCTCTTCCAGTTGCAATTTGTTTTCCATCAAATGCAAACTCCACGAAGTCACCGCCGCTCGAGGTTGAAGCAGTTCTGGGCCCGGCACTAAGCCAGCTGACAGACAGTCGGAGGGTGAAAATGATTGATTAAAATCCTATGGCAATTGATATCAAGTTCATCTGTCGTCTCACTTGTGAAGGGACATTTATCAGGTATTAATAAACATTCGTGTGACATTTACGAATTATTACATGAATGTAACCGTCGAAATGTGTTGTTTGTATCTACACTACAATGCTGACCCGGTGGAGAAAAGTCACGTAATCTAATTTAAACTTTAGCGGCAACTAAGTCGCTTGTAAATAATTAACCCAACCGTATTGAGTAGTGATAGAGAATTATATTTTCAGTTGGGTTAAACCTGACCCTTCCGACCAACATCGTGTGCGCCAACAAGCCATGATATAACAGTTTGCCTTTCATCCCCATTTGAACGCCATCGTTTTAAAGTAGAGTTACAGTTAAACCTACATGTGTGGCGCTGCATTACAGAACTATTAATTCAAGCATATCACACTGCGAGCGGTACCATATATTAGTGCAATCTCAAAATTTGATTGATTCCTGCACATAAGAAGCATATTAATAGATTAATTTAGATAGTGCCAATAGCGTTAGGCTGTAAATTCACAGAACGTTCCTAGCACACGCAAGGTGAAATTGATTCCTCTTCCAAGCAGATATTGATATATCACTGAATCCTGACAGGCCCTATAGATGACCGTGTGAGCCTCACAATAAACGTTGCAAAATAAATATTTTAACACTGTAGCATGTCCAAGGATTACAGATAATCGAAAGTTAGTCAAGTTCAGTGGATTTTGAAGTTACACGAAAGTACATTCATTTGGGAGTTGAACGTCTCGTTCCACCACGATAAGCCTGATCGTATTATTAACTGTGCCTAGCAATCGTCAGTATTTCGGTCCCCAGTGACTGTGGCTGTGGCCCGGGCTTGGCTTCACCCGCTTGCATTGATGATCCCAGCTGGGCCGCCTCCCGCCATTCATCCTCCTTGGCTGCAATACAGGCACACATCTGGTGTTGATGATCCCAGCTGAGCCGCCTCCCGCTATTCATCCTCCATGGCTGCGATACAGGCCCACATCTGGTGTTGATGTCCTCGGTTGGGCCGCCTCCCGCCATTCATCCTCCTTGGCTGCGATACAGGCACACATCTGGTGTTGATGATCCCAGCTGAGCCGCCTCCCGCTATTCATCCTCCATGGCTGCGATACAGGCCCACATCTGGTGTTGATGTCCTCGGTTGGGCCGCCTCCCGCCATTCATCCTCCTTGGCTGCGATACAGGCACACATCTGGTGTTGATGATCCCAGCTGAGCCGCCTCCCGCTATTCATCCTCCATGGCTGCGATACAGGCCCACATCTGGTGTTGATGTCCTCGGTTGGGCCGCCTCCCGCCATTCATCCTCCTTGGCTGCGATACAGGCACACATCTGGTGTTGATGATCCCAGCTGAGCCGCCTCCCGCTATTCATCCTCCATGGCTGCGATACAGGCCCACATCTGGTGTTGATGTCCTCGGTTGGGCCGCCTCCCGCCATTCATCCTCCTTGGCTGCGATACAGGCCCACATCTGGTGTTGATGTTCGCGGTTGGACCGCCTCCAGCCATCCAACATCCTTGGTAGCGATATAGGCACACATCAGGTGTTGATGTTACCGGCTGGGCCGCCTCTAACCATCCAACATCCTTGACAGCGATACAGGCATACATCTGGTTTGGTGTTGATCCCCCCCGAAAAATATTTGGTCTTGGTAATATCATCAAATCTTTAAAAGCAGTGGAGGGGACATTAACAGGTATCGGCAGCCGATATGAACTATAACATAAACAAGTATGGATAGACACACAGCCCATTCTTCCCATTGTGGAGCAAGATTCAGCCTTTAGATACATATGCAAAGTATTGTATCCGAGTCATCCTGCAGAAATCGAAGAAATTCGCGGAAAACGCACCAGAAAAGTGCATCTAGAAAGGTATCTTACTCAACTCCGGTCCCTCCTATAAAGGGGAGCCGAGGGTTAGGCGGTCACAGAAAGGGAGGAGCCACTATTCTGATGCTGATGATTTTCACGAAGATCCTCGAGTCACCTACAGCCACCTTAACAAATCCCCTGCAGTTGTTTGGGTCATTTCCTATAATTCCTTGCCTCAGGTGATACTCTCAGCAAGTCTCTTGCGCCATTTATGCCAACTAATTTCAACTAATCCACTTGTTACACCCATGCCAACCTCAAGCAATACTCAGCTGTGGTCATGGTAATTTTCACCAAACCCCCTGCACCAGCTCTGTTAATTTCGTCATGTCTCTACCGGGGTCATGATAATTGTTGGCTGTCATCCGCCTTGTGATAGTCAATCCAAATTATTCGCCGCCCGGTCTGGTCAATGAAGATTGAGTCGTTAATTCATAGCTCGGTCTCGTCAATCTTCAAATTTTTTTACCACTAAGTATGAAGTGAAGCAAAATCGTGTCAATTCCCTGTAGTCAATCAGAGCAAAATCTAGTCATCCCGTCCTTCACATTTTCAGGCCAAGCACAAACTATCCGCAGCAGTTGGGGAGTTCTTTGGGAACAAGTTTGGGAAAATCTAATTACGAGCTTCTTAGTGGCAGTACAAGTTTTCGTTGATTGTCCCGGCGAAGTTCATCAATACCTGCTTGACAGTGATGTAGTGCAAGCGGAAGACTATGCATGGAAGGTCGAAGATGATGAAGCGCATGCTGTAGGTTGGCGATGATGTTGGCGCAATACAAAATAGTGCATGGTTTAAAGATGATGTGGTGCATCTAAAGAAAGTGCATAGTAAGTTGAAGTTGGTGTGAGGCAACTAATAGCTGTTAATATTTGTTTGAAGAATGCGCCGTAGTATACTCTGAAGTAATGCACACGAGGCTGAAGATGATGGAGTGCAAGCTGTTGATTGTGCATGGTAAGCTGAACAGAGTGCGTGAACACATTCCTGACATACTTCCTCTAAATAGGTGGCATGATTAGCAGAGGCAAGTTAGTTTTATGAAAATTATAAAACCATGCAAAGATTACAAAACACAGTAACTCCACACGAAGTGACGGTTCTATCCATGCGCATGCGCTGTCACTTCATATCCTGTCAATGCGTAGCGATATCGTAGCGACTTGTGTTCCCTCCTGTCAAAGATACACTCGTTTGTTGTTCACTTGCCCTTGGGGCGAGATGAATAACTACTCATTTGATCCTGGTCTAGGATTTAGGGATTTAAATGATGTGTTGACAAAGTTACAGAATTATTTAAATACACAGTTAATACGTACCAAGTCTTCGTCTGCGTGAGCTGTCCTGAAGACAACATTTGCTATTGAGATAAACTTAATATTAACTGATATCAAAGGTTGAAGAGTAAGTTTACCTATACATCCCACCGACCGATGGGCATTGTTGGAGGACATTCTTTATTCTCCATTGTTCGATATGTCGAGGCAGATAAAAACGTAACATTGGACTAGTAATTCCTATAGAAATAATTAAAGTTAGTAGATTTCAGGACATTTACTTAATCATGACAATTTACTGTTTCAACTGACATTTAATAAAAGAATAGAAAATTACATTACTCACACATTGTACGGCACGCATATACAGCAATTTTGAAAATAACTCCACAGATAACATGACATGTTACAAACGCACAGGTCCAGAACATTTGAATGAGTCCTAATCGAACGGCATGATCATTGTAAAAGCTTCTACATGAACGAGATAACTAAAAATTTGAGTATATGAATCAGGAAAAATATAGAATGAATGTGTAAAATAAACCTGATGAATCACAAATTGTTTACACGGTTAATTGCAATGCGAAAGTAAATTACAATTCAAATATTTATGCACTTGCAAATTCGAACGGGAACAATTATTACAGTTTGCGTTCGACGGTACCGGTACCGATACTCGTTCTTATATCTATAGCAATCGAATTCCAAGTTTTAGCAGCTCTGTATTTTATAAATTGTTGGGATTGTGTTGACAAGTTACGGTGAATTGGCAAATCAGCATCGTAACGTAGATTATAAATAGAAGCAATACAGGTCATTTCTAATGGAAAAAAATCACTCTAAATGTTAATTAATTGTCTCAAAGATTTGTAAACACACACCGCAACGGAAAATATAATGATATGATGCAGTGAGAGAATATTCCATTGACAAAAGAGTCTAGCTTTCACTCACAGTGACTTCCTAACTAGTTGCTAAGACTTGACAAGGTAGGTACGATCTGGGCATAAAAACTGACTGCTCCAAAGAACACGATGGTTCAGTTAAGATTCGTTAAGTGCCTGACCAGTGGAAAAGAAGGGGGAAGGGAAATGGATCCTCTGTCGACGATAAATCTGAAGCACGTATAAATCTAACCTGTCGTTGAAATGCTCCGAAGAACACGTGGAGGTTACGGCGTATTTTCATCAAAATTTCCCAGTTTGAGGGTAAAAATGTAGGTGAAGAAATGAGTTATCATTGAGATTATTCGAATTTAATTGAGATTGACTTTCTAGTGGGACGGGACTGAAATCGTTTACATTTAATCAGTTGATTTAGAAAGTTATCAGAATCTGTAAAAATATATGCACTTATAAAGTTGAACCTATGTGATACTCTCCCATCACGAGTAGAAATCTTGTGCTAATCCCATTGACTGTACTAACTGGGAGTACTAGTATTGTACTAACTGGGAGTACTAGTATTGAACTAACTGGGAGTACTAGTATTGTACTAACTGTGAGTACTAGTATTGTTCTAGCTGGGAGTACTAGTATTGTACTAGCTGGGAGTACTAGTATTGTACTAACTGGGAGTACTTGTATTGTACTAACTGGGAGTACTTGTATTGTACTAACTGTGAGTACTAGTATTGTACTAACTGGGAGTACTAGTATTGTACTAGCTGGGAGTACTAGTATTGTACTAACTGGGTGTACTTGTATTGTACTAACTGGGAGTACTAGTATTTTACTAACTGGGAATACTAGCATTGTACTAACTGAGAGTACTAGTATTGTATTAACTGGGAGTACTAGTATTGTACTAACTGGGAGTAACTGGGAAGAACTAGTATTTTACTAACTGAGAAGCACTAGTACTATACTAACTGAGAAGCACTGGTATTGTACTTGCTGAAAAGCATTGTATTGGACTAACTGGGAGGCATTAGTATTGTACAAGCTGAGAATTGCTTCTATTGTACTAACTGAGAAGCACTAGTATTGTACTAACTGAGAAGCACTAGTATTTTACTAGCTGGGAAGCACTAGTATTGTACTAACTGTGAAGCACTAGTATTGTACGAACTGAAAAGCACTAGTACTGTACTAACTGGGAAGAACTAGTATTGAACTAACTTAGAAGCACAGGTATTGAACTAACTGGGAAGAACTAGTATTGTACAAAGTGAGAAGTACTAGTATTTTACTAACTGTGAAGCGCTAGTATTGTACTAGTTAGGAAGCACTATTATTGTGCTAACGGGGAAGCACTAGCATTGGACTAACTGGGAAGCACTGGTATTGTACTAACTGGGAAGAACTAATATTGCACTAACTGAGAAGTACTAGTATTGTACTGACTGAAAAGCACTAGTACTGTACTAACTGGGAAACACTGGTATTGTACTAACTGAGAAGCACTAGTATTGTACTAACTGAGAAGCACTAGCAATTAAATATGATGCTGTGTGGTGGAGAGTTTCCTCGGTGAACAATGATTTGCTTCTCCATCTTCAGCAAAGAGATGATGCGCTCCTCCTTATCATCTTGTTAGGGACTATGGGACTGATAAATGAAGCAGTAGGTAATGTGTGGAGGTATCAAGTCTACTTTGATTACTGAAGATGAGTGGGAGCGCGAAGGACAATATTTCTTACTTTTTTAAATTTTATTCATGTAAATATACGTCAGTAAAATAAATGCGTTGATTTGGAAGTTTTGATTCCAGCATCACTGCAATAAGAGCGTTATTATTAATATGTGTATAGCCGTGCAGTAGTGAGCCTCTTGTATGCTTGCACATATCCATGTCTGAGTGCAGAGATGTCGGGATTGAAACTGCAAAAGCGAAGTATTTATTTCACTAGGGGAGAATAAATGCGTGTAAGCGTAGCAAAAAAATATTATGTTCACCAGTATTTTATTACGTGAATATTAAATGTCGGCGCTGCATGACCGGCGAAATAGTAAACAAAAGTTATTTCCTTTTTTTGGTGGAAGTTTCTTTCATCATGGACGGAATAGAGTTGAAGGAAACAGGAATGGTGTCCGGAGTCATAAGCTCTCGTGAGGCAGAATGTTCATTTTTTCTTAACCATAAAACATGCATTGAGATTTGTGTTATAAAACGTTATCGAGTGTGTTATGATACGCTATGAAGTGTGTTTATGATAAGCTATCCAGTGTGTTATAATGTGCTATCAAGTGTGTTATAATACCCTATCAAGTTTGTTATGATACGTTTTCAAGTGTTTATGATACGCTATCAAGTGTGTTATAGTACGCTATCAAGTGTGTTATAGTACGCTAACAAGTTTGTTATGATACGCTATCGAGTGTGTTATAATACGCTATCCAGTTTGTTTTGATACGCTATCAAGTGTTTAAGAATACGCTATCAAGTGTGTTATAATACGCTATCAAGTTTGTTATGATACGCTATCAAGAGTTTTATGATACGCTATCGAGTGTGTTATAATACGCTATCAATTGTGTTATTATACCCTGTCATATGTGTTACAATACGTTATCAAGTGTGTTGTAATACGCCATCAATTGTGTTATAATACGCTATCAAGTGTGTTATAATACGCTATCATGTATGTTATGATGCGCTATTAAGTGTGTTATAATTTGCTATCAAGTGTGTTATGATATGCTATCAAGTGTGTTATAATACGCTATCAATTGTGTTATAATACGCTATCAAGTGGGTTATAATGCGCTGTCAAGTGTTTTAGATTGCGCTATCAAGTGTGTTATAATGCGCTATCGAGTGTGTTATGATATGCTATCAAGTGTGTTATGATACGCTATCAATTGTGTTATAATACGCTATCATGTGTGTTATAATACGCTATCAAGTGTGTTGTAATACGCTATCATGTGTGTTATGATGCGCTATTAGTTGTGTTATAATACGCTATCAAGTGTGTTATAATATGCTATCAAGTGTGTTATAATACGCTATCAATTGTGTTATAATACGCTATCAATTGTGTTATACTATGCTATCATGAGTGTTAAAATGCGCTATCAAGTATGTTATAATACGCCATCAAGTATGTTTCAATGAGCTATCTAGTGTGTTTTAATACGCTATCAATTGTGTTACAATACGCTATCAAGTGTGTTATAATACGCTATCAAGTGCGTGTTAATACGCTATCAAGTGTGTTATAATACGCTATCAATTGTTTTATAATACGCTATCAAGTGTGTTATAATTCGCTTGCAATTGTGTTATAATACGGTTTCAAGTGTGTTTTAATGCGCTATCAAGTTTGTTATAATACGCTATCAATTGCGTTATAATACGCTATCAAATGTGTTATAATACGCTCTCAAGTGTGTTATAATACGCTGTCAAGTGTGTTAGAATTTGCTATCAAGTGTGTAATAATACGCTGTCAAATGTGTTTTACTACGCTGTCAAGTGTGTTATAATACGCTATCAAGTGTGTTATAATACCCTATCAAGTATGTTATAATACGCTATCAAGTGTGTTATAATACGCTATCAATTGCGTTATAATGCGCAATCAAGTGTGTTATAATACGCTTGCAAGTGTGTTATAATACGGTTTCAAGTGTTTTTTAATGCGCTATCAAGTGTGTTATGATACGCTATCAATTGTTATAATACGCTACCCCCGCAGCGCCTGAGTTTTCGGAGGAGGCTCTCCTAAGCTCGCGCTGCGGTATTGCGTGCGCACAACCTGGTGTACTGAACTGCCAACCTTTTCATAAAGAAATGCACTAACGATCAATGTTTTTTTTTGAGCCAGGCACGGATGCCAGTTAGTCGGTAAAGTCGACGAGTATCATCTTTATTTCGCTGGACTAGTCATTCTACCATAAGGAAGCCTATTGTAGGTATAAACATCTATCGCACGGCAAGCAGTCATACCTATTAAAAAGTGACATGCATTGGTAAATAAAACTAATATATACATGTATCTATATATGTAT
>SDVV010026035.1:0-12323 GCA_016164225.1 Gammarus roeselii | reverse complement strand
CTCTTCCGTACATCAACACTTTCCAACAACAACTGGCCATTTTCATCTTTCACCACTTCCTCTTTTCCGGTCTCTCCCTTTCTCACCCTCTTCACCTCTTTCCAGAACATCATTTGTTCTCCTCAAAATTCTGGCACAACCATCTGCCCCATCTGGCATCAGCGTCTCTTTTGGCTCTCCTCACCACCCGCTTCACCTCGTTTCTCTTCTCTTTGTAGCTTTCATGAGCCACCTCCGAATTCACCTGCAACCACTCCTCAAACGCTCCTCTTTTCAGTGGCACCGCCAGTTTGACCTCCTCTTCCCACCACTCGCAGCCTTTCCTTCTGCACCCTCCCACACGGCGCGCACCACACACCTTCTTCGCACATCTCAGCAACGCATCCCTTAATGTCTCCCATTCTTCCTCCACATCTCTCAGGTCCTCTCCTGTCACGTTGTCATATTCTTCTTTCAACGTCTGCTGGAGCTCCTCGGCTCTACTTTTCACATTCAGTCCACTCACTTTCACTACCTCTCTCCCTCCTCCCACTCGTTTGTTGCCCTTCAACTTCTGCTCCACTCTTAATCTACCTTCCACCAGCAGATGGTCAGACACTCCTCCACCCTCCCCTCTCAACACCCGCACATCCAACAGCCTCCCCACCACCCTCCTCGATATCAGCACAAAATTCATCAGTGCTCTCTTCACCATTGCACCATGGGCCATCCTTACCCATGTGTACTTGTGCAAATCTCGCTTCTTGGACAAACTGTTCCCAACCACCAACTCCTGCTCCATACACAGACCTATTAGGTTTTCTCCACTGTCATTTTTACCAGGTACACCATACCTTCCTATCACATTCTCCACCACAGCATCTCCAACTCTCGCATTAAGGTCACCCAGTACAACTACATTGAAATGACCTCCAAAACTCTCAATACACTCACTCAAGTCAGTCCAGAATTGCTCCCTCTCTTCTTCACTCCTCTCGCTGCCAGGTCCGTAAGCACTCCCAAATGCCCATCTTTCTACACCCAACTTGACTTTCACCCACATCAATCTTGAGGACACCTCCTTTCATTCAGTAGCGCTACTAGCCAACTGATCACTCAATATCAAGACCCCACCTTCTCGTGCTCTACCTTCCTCCACACCAGACTTTCTTCCACTTACCACACCAAACTCACATTCGCCCTAACCTTTCAATTTCGTCTCACTCAGCGCCAACACATCAAACTTCTTCCTCACAAACATCTCATAATCTCCCTCCTCTTTACATAATTTGTACTACAGCCCCTTCGCTCCGCCCCGTTTAGTCGCCTTTTACGACACGCTGGGGGTTGCGGTAGCACGATTCTACTCCCGGCTACGGGGCGCCCCTTTAGTCGCCTTCTACGACACGCGGTTGATACGGTAGCAAGATTCTAAAGCCCCGGCTACAAGGCGAATAATGGCAACATGCAAATGCTGATGCCACAGCAAGAGTGGAGAATGTCCCCCAGCTATGGGTCAGATGGCAGCTACGCTGACCAGCTTTTTAAAGCGAAGTCCCTCCAAGTAAGTTTCAATAGCATTTTGCATCAGTTACATCTCGTATGAACAGTACACTTTTCGTAGAAATTTCACTTGTAACAAACATTGCAGTGGCAAATTCAGGGGCGGTATTGGTGAAAGTGCAATTCATCAGCAGAGCCACAGAAAGAACATGGCAGGATAGAAAAAAAAAGTCAAAATATTTAGCGGATATTTAACAGATACGGGCGATTTGAACACAATTTCTAAGAACGTATTGACTGAACAAAGGCACCAAAAACCCCGGCTAGTGTTGATTTACATTCTCCTGATTGCATAGGCTTTCAATGTAGTTTATAACATGATCATGACCTAACAAGGTGGCTGAGTTGCTTGAGGCCAAAATTGAGTAGTTGACACAGGTGCAATACCTTAACAAATGTAAAGGTATTGATTATTCACATAGAAACTAACTAAAGACGGACATACAAACACTTTATATGAAATAGAATTACTCTTGCCAGAGTGTTAAAATGACTAGGACACGGAATATAAGTGTAAAAAAATTTAAAAGTGGCAAATAGACCTACTTAATTTACCTAATTAGTATCTGAGAAATAACTATTACAAATAACTCAAGCATACGCATAAAGTTATCAAGAAACGTCAAGTTTTGTGTATAAAATACACATCATAAGCAAACATGTAAAGTTACACTTGTTCGATTGCTGCAGCAATGGGGGAGGCAGGTAGTGGCAACTAAGCAAGTAATGACATGCCCAAACAAAGCGCATTGGAACATCTTCAAAAATACTTCCAGACGAAATTTCATAAATACACTAAGCTTCGGACTCTAGTGAATAGCCTTAAATAAACCTTATTTCATTCAGTTTCCTGCACCTTGGATATGCTTTTTCACATCAACACCGCCGTCTCCTCTAATCTTCAAGTTGGCTGACCCCTGCACTCGATGATCACATTGATATCAATGCATTAATAAATAGCAACAAAGTTATATCGTGTATTTATATCAACTAAATACAGTCTGCACCGCAGTTGAGTCCTCAACCCCCTGCACTCGATGATGAATTTCGTATTCATGTCCAGCAATAGTGGGAGAAATTTACATAAAAGCCTTGGAAGGGGAAGAGTATTTGTTATACCCGTACAAAATGAATTGCCTTGATACACGAGGCCCAGAAGTATATTCCTTAATTGTTTTTTATGTAGTTTATTAATATACTCAAGTTCAGGTTTTACAGCAGTCACAGTCAAAACGGCTTGCTGCCTTAGTCCAGATGAGTCTATCGAAGCCTTGGTTATTGGAAACATAGAGAGTGGGGAATAGTTAGTGGAGGGAGAGTGGGTCGTATGTTGCGCGGCTCCGACAGCCCTCCTGCAATTAGTGAGCGGACAGTCGCCAGCAATAGGAGGTTGGCCGCTAGTGAACGGGTCGTATAAATAGGGCATAATAATGGAGACGTCAGTGCTTTCCTTGATGGTAGGTTCATGGTGACAATTTTTCTTGCAGGATTATTGCATGTTTTATATTGTGGAGATTTTTTTTTTCGCTAGACCTAAAAGTTTAGATTTTTTTCAAAACTGAACTGGATTTCTATATCATCGCGCGGGGCATGAACATCCTCTCCTGCCATTTTTTGAGAAAATGATTGAACACTTACCAATTACTTATGACCGTTCACTTGCCGTTTATTGGTGTTGCTTCAGGAGGGCCACCAAAGCGCAAGCTCCAGCCTGAGACGTCTTCGACTTGTTTCAGCGTCGCGCTGGGGGAAGGCTTGTTTTCCATCAATGCAGTGGTTGTTGTTTCCCTCGATGAGTGTTAAGGCCATCTGTGACCGCTGTGATTTTAGTTCGCGTTGGATTGTATAGTTACTTCTATAGTTGAACACCAATCACATAAAATGAGCAATAATAAACGTTACAGTAATCCTGCGAGATCGAACAACTATTCTACCACGAACCTGAGAACAAAAACAACACGGGTGCAACCGGTCACGGCTACGTCACAGTAGTGCCGGCAGTGGTCGAATGACCCGTAATGAAGAACACTGCCAATCTGGAGTAATTTACGCTTGACCTTGTGGGAATAATATTAAGCAATTTGCCTCTAGTGTGGAACAATGATTGCTTGAACTCCACTGGATCGTCGGGTAATGGTATTCGATATGTTCAAGCCGACTGTAGACATAATTTGGTAGATCAAATTTGAAGTGGGAAGCGGTGGATTGTTGGTTATACGTTGTTATGGCAGCTTTTCATAGAACATAACATTTGAATTCCTTCACCAATTTATGTTTTTGAAAAGTATATTTCTTTGTGTAAAACGATTTAGATTATGTTTTGTCTGCAAGTCATGCCCTCCGCCCTCTTAAGCTGAGCCGATCCGGAGAACAAAGTTGAGACAATTACCGATTAAGAATTGTATACAACTTTGTTAAATAAATTAAAAGATCAATCTGGTATAAGGACCAAGCAACTTAACTGTTCATGACCGGGTAATGGGCGGAGCCTATTCGACACGAACACGGAGGAGCGATCCTACTGGCTGAGTCATTGGGTCCCCTCGTTACAGCGGGGAGAGGAACCGTGAAGTCAGTCGTACAAAGTTTTGTAAGTTAAGGAAAGTTGATCGGCTGTTTGTGGGGTCGCGATATTGCACATGTTTTCGTAATTTGTTTCGTTTGGGTAATAAACAACACCAATTAAGAGAGTTTGGCTTTGAGAAGGCTTAGCCGTTATGGGCCTTGCATGGGATGAGATAATTAAAGAGTAATACACAAAGCTAGAGGTCCCACTACTACGTCACAACCAGAGAGCTACCTGATGACGTTTTGATTCGGCCATACCCCTTCAACTGTCTGGAGTGCTTCAACAAAACATCAAAATATATACTTGAGGGCCTCCCATTAGGCGACACGATCATCAAATTGGTGAAAAGAATGATATAAAGCTGAGGGGAGTGGACGAAGACTGGTCGTGCAAGCGGAGTGGAAGTGGACGCTTATCTGAATGTATCATGTCTATTTCCATGATCATTTCTTACTCCAAGAGTGTTCAAACGTCACGGATCTTGACAAGTTGTTGCAGTTTCCAGTTTTTCAAGAAATTTGCGTTCCACAGCAGCAACGTTTTTTTAACCTCCTCACTGCAAGGCCAAACGTTATTTAAACCAGTTAGCTAATGGAGCCATGAGGCTCATCACCGGCAACCTTCTTCCCAGGCTTTGGGTTCATTTTAGGGTGGCGCTGTGACAGTCATAACTCATGCATCCTCTGCATTCTGACCTCGACGCCTGGCCAATTTCTATGTAGTCAAAATCTTGATGATTTCACTCATAGAGAAAGCAAAAATTATACATTCGTTCAACATAGCACAATTGAATTGTTTTATTTTTTAGGCCATCTGACAACTTTTTTACTGCACGAATCAGTTTGACGGCATTACTTGAGATTAACATTTATGGGATTCTCCTTTGGAAACAAATATTCAGTGCTATTTTACTCATTATAGTATAACTTACTAGTGAATGTTTTTGATACCATGGGAAAACCAAGCTGTCGGAGAACTTTATAACTCATTACACTCCTTGAATTCATCACTGATCCGCACACCTACATAACTGCCTTAGTTTGCTGATGAGCCAGTATCATTCAATTTCAATAATATTTATAGAAATACCTGATTTATATACAAGTAGGGGATCTCGATTCAAAGCAAAGGTACCTGGACGACCATTTCCCACTAAAATCATGTCGATATACTTGTGTTCTAGGAATCTAACTATTTGACTTAGCTCATGGTTTCCCATAGACGCGACATTACTCTAATGTTTAATATTTTGCTGCTGCAAACTAAGAGTTGAAAGCAGGTTACCTAAGGTAGGCTACCTCTACAAACATTGTGTCAGGCTAATAGTTGTTGGTACGGAAATTTAAAAGCTCGTTAATTGCCTTCCGTTCAAACATATTGAAATTTTGATGTATAGATTTCGCATGAACGAACACAGTTTCACCGTCTGCACGCAGAACATTAAAAATTAATGCAACACTAGCACGACAAACGTACATTGAACGATCACATCTTCCTAGCAGATATGGCGAGCTACGACCATGCAAGCGCACAGCACAGGGTCACTCCATCACTGTTAACGGAATGAGGTGTGCAGTGCTAAAAGTGTATTGTATACACAAAGGTCATCGACGACAATAAATACAAACACGGAAAGCATCATGAATCAACCGATTGACATGAACAGTTTCAACAATGATATTTACTGATCGTTCTCCACCATACAATTTGCCTTCCCAAATTACGGTGATCGGTACCGAATAATATTGTCATCAAATTCAGAACCGTTTTGTGGTCCTGTCAGCGCAAGGAAACCCCTCGGCAGTATACACGGTACCAAACGATACTAATTGCTTATAATCGTCATTGGCATCGGCATCAAATGTTGTCTGGGTGTTAACCTACTTAGCCCAAATTAGTGTGCTTTTCAGACTTACGGGATTACAAAGCATGCTTTACTAAAATTCACTTGAGAGGATATTAAATAAGTTCGATAGTGGGAATGTCACTGTAGCAACTGTTATGGATCTTAGCAAAGCTTTCGATTGGGTGAATCATGAGATTTTGGTAGCGAAATTACAGCATTGTGGAGTAAGTTTAATTAACAAGAATTGTGTGAACAGTTATAAACAACCATCAGTTTCGGTGCGCAAAATATAGAACCGCAAGGGTTGACCCTTAGTCAGTTCTCTTTCTTATCTATATAACCGACTTTGTAAACACGAGCAATAGGTTATCCTTTGTCATTTTTGTAGATGATACACCGGGTTATTCGACCGATTTTTTTCAAATGATACTATTACTAATAAGAATATTCAACTGGTTCACATTCCGAACTGGTTCAACATCCATTAAGGTCATGATATTTTTCAGGACTAAGATACCTAAAATACAGGTCGAATTGAAAGGTCAAATAGTTGCATGTGTAACGAATGAAAAGGGTTTCTCGCTGTAACAGTAAACCACGGAGTACTTCTAGACCGAGAAACCTATTTTTTTGCTACAATTCAACTGGTTTATTTTTCAATACGATCTGCATGTTACGAATGGGTATCTTAGTCCTGGAAAATATCATACTGGCGTTTGTTCACATTTATTGGCAACTTATTGACGGTGAGCCAGTTTGAAATGTCAATCAATTGATCGTTGTTATTAGTAATACTATCTTTAAGATTGTTATGGTCGAATTTCATAAAATTATCTTGAAAGATCATGTCTCTTTTGCAGCCGTGAATTGATCTAAATCGTATAGCATCCCTCACAAAATTTGAAATTATCTAACAACTCCTGCAAAAAGTTGTTTGTACTACAGCCTCATTCATCCCCATCTGACTAATTGTATGAACGTGTAAGCTGCTACCTACCGTAATCCAATTCAAAGTTAAAACTTTGAATTGGATTACTATTGATAAAAAGAAGAGTGACTGTATTGGTATCTTCAAACGTGTTAAAATTATACCTATATGAACTGGAACGTGTATAAATTCGTCACCCTAATGCAATTTTCCATGTCAACTATTTGTTATTTGTCAGAGTCATTTTGGGGATACTTTCATTCAATTTCTTTCAACTCGCATTGCTTGTTATTTCGAATGGTTGATGATCTGACTTTTCTTCCAATCAATTGATAAGGTTGGATTGGGGAACCAAAACGAGTACAAGCTCTGATGTCGAGTTTTTATTGGAAGGTAGAGTAGTGTCTAGTCATACAGGAGAAGGAAGGTTAAAAGGATAGAAAGAGCTCATTTCTACTGCTACCACCACCAGTACCTACTTGCTAACACCTTCTACCCAAGGCATTTCAGCCCAAAAGAAAAAACGGTCGAGTATTTAGATTGATAAAACGTCAGATCAGCTCCTTTCATCTCCGCCAGCTGTCATATCAGCCACAAGTTGTTCCAACTACCCAACTAAGTTACCATTTTTTAACGGCAAACAATCATAACATCCCTCACCCAGAGCATCCACTGTCACATCCACCACTGTCATATCACCCACGAATCGTACAATTTTACTGGTTATCACTTCAATGAAACTTTTCTTACCCAACCAAACTTAACCTACGGGTACGTGTTTCTAACCCGCGGGGCAAAGGTACGTGTTTCTAACCCGTGGGGCAAACGTACGTAATATTTATTCTAGGGTACTTAATACCGTTTTTTTAGAGAGTTATGAGTGTCCAGTTATGACAGTGTCCGGTTATAGGAGTGGCGCAAATGCGAGTGTGCAGAAACATTGTTTGACGCGAAGAACGTTGGCGGAAAGTTTTTTAGCGGTTATGACAGTGTCCGGTCATGTCAGTGAGCTGGACCCCCTACAAAGTCACTCAGTTTAATTTGATTTGCTCACCTGATCATCATACCTATTTTAATTTTTATTGTGTATATATGTATAGGATTATTGTGTTGTGAAGAATGCCATTCCGTTTTGTGTATGAATGAATCAAAATTTTATTCATTCATCCATTGTGCACCCATGTTCAGCTATGGCAGTAGGATGTACATAACTGTTCATACTCGGTCCCATTAGCTCTATAACATGTTTGTAATAAACTCTATAAGGGTTACTAAATCTGAATTGATTGTCTTGACATGTAATTATACGTATTTTTGTTTTTGTTTGTATGTATAGGATTAGGATTTAAAAATAGTACCACTCAGTGTGAGAGTGAATCAAGACTTTTTTTGTTTACATTTTATACTCGCTACCGTTCATACACGGCCCCTTTTCTAAATTTTACGCTGTGATAAACTCTATAATGATATTTAATCTGATTTGATGTTCATTTCGTATCATTATACGTATTCATATTTGCGTTCATTTGTGTTAAGATTTGAGATTACATTGAATACCAAACTTTTTTCATGAAGGAATGAAGATTCTAATCATTTTTTTTCTCTTTTGCTCGTGATAGGTCACGGAGGGGTTGGTACTTTTGTTCAGTTAGGAAAGTTAGACGTACGCTACCGTTCATTCACGGTTCCATTTATTCGATTAGACGATGTGATGAACGCTGTTCTTACCCTTAGCAATAATAGTAAGATGTACAGTGGCGAAAGAAAATTCGTTTATGATTAAAGATTAAGTGAAATTTTCAATGACCAATTTTCAATCAATATTTAAACTGATTGGAAATTTAATTGATATTATCCATTAAGAATAATTGCTCAGATATAATACCTTAAGAAATTTTTATATAAAGTTAAATTCCATGAAGGAAAAGCCTAGTTTGCTTCTTCGGTTATAGTTTAACCATGAACGCATTTTCTTTTCTTTCGCTGCTTTAACCCACCGTTCACACGTAGTCCCATTCACTCAGTTACACGTTGTGATGCCTACAATATTGTTACTAAATCTGCTTTGATGGTCTCAACTAATCGACACATGTATTCCATGGAATACCACACCGGATATCTAATTTAATTTGATGTTCATTTTGTTTCATAATACTTAGTTTAGATCTTTATGCTTTTATATATAGATTTCAGATGTAAATAAAAACATACTATTTATGTATGATTAGTTTATTCATTATTAATTATTTAGTTTATTGTTTAATTTGTTATTTTGTTGTTTGTTTCATTTTCCGGAAATATTGTGCATTTATGTTCGTTTTTGTTCGTGCCATTTGTATATGAATTTATGTTCGTACCATTTCTATATGAATTTATGTTCGTACCATTTGTATATGAATTTATGTTCGTACCATTTGTGTATGAATTTATGTTCGTACCATTTGTGTATGAATAAAGATTTCTCTTTCTTTATTTCGTGTCGACACGATGGTACTTCCAGGGTTGACCAATTTTCTAAGTTTGAAATACCCTGTGCTTCCTTACGATCAAACTCATGGTTCCAGTTCGCAAAATTCAAATAAATGTGTCACTTTTGATTAACATTGCAAGTTACCTAGTGCGGGTGAGAGTCTGCCGGCAACCGAGCGGTAACTCACCGTTGAGCCGCAACGGCAATTCGCAACCACCCCTACCCCTCAATGGTATCCCGAAATTGAACCCACACCAGAGGAGAGCTAGCTGTTCGACTCAAAGGTGCGTCGTAGATTCGGAATGATATAATCTTCGTTATTTTATTTTAGCTTTTTATTGTTACTTCCTTCTCTTCTTCTCTACATGTGTCAGGAGGTAAGAAGAAAAATGAAAGAAAAGCTAACTCTCTATTTTATGCCATTTTTTAAATGTTAACACCCCGTGCCTCTCTTTTGATATTGTTCTGTTCTCAAAATGTATGTGAATGTGTGATACCTTTGGTTGACCTCACGAGTTACTTAGTGCAACATTATTCCATGCCTAGGAAAGGCCCCTGTGGTATCACACATTGAAATATGAAACATTCGCTGTAAAAACTAACCCCGTTTCCAAATCTACAGTAGATCCTGTTCCAGAGTGGTGGTAGGTCTTGCGGGCAGTACCAACAGCCTTTCTTCCTGCAGCACAGATCCGGGGTGGGACCCAGTGTTGCAGAAAGCAGGGCTACATAAAGATTGTCAAAGCTCCCCCCCCTCGACACAGATGTTTAAGTCCTCATCATGTCTAGCATGGAGATGACCATTGTTGAGGCGGTGGTACCCCTCCATAGGGCTTAGTGTCGACACGATGGCGCTTCTCTTTTCTGACAATTTCGAAATTTAGATATTTAGTGCCTTTCGATTAAAGTTTGCGGTATTTTCAAAATTTAAACACCATTTCTTGGTAATCTTCTGGTCAAACTTGGGAGCTGACAAGTGCAACTGTTTTCATAGAAGATGCCATTCGGACGTCTCACCTTAAAATGCAAAATGCTCCTTAAGGAACCACATGTGTACAGAAGATTTACTCTTCGTAACACTTTGGGGAGAACTATTTCCAGGCAACTGACTGGGCAGGGTTTTCTTTAAATCTTTTCGTTCATCGAAATTTCAAACTCTATCGACTGTTTTGATCTAGACTATGACAACGTGAGAGGACAGGACCTGAGAGTGGTGGAGGAAGAATGGGAGACGTTAAGGGATGCGTTGCTGAGATGTGCGAAGAAGGTGTGTGGTGTGCGCCGTGTGGGCGGGTGCAGGACAAAAGGCTGTGAGAGGTGGAACGAGGAGGTCAAACTGGTGGTGGCACGGAAAAGAGGAGCGTTTGAGGAGTGGTTGCAGGTAAAGTTGGAGGTGGTTCATGAAAGCTACAAAGAGAGGAGAAACGAGGTGAAGCGGGTGGTGAAGAGAACCAAAAGGGACGCTGATGCCAGGTGGGAAGACGGTTGTGCCAGAATTTTGAGGAGAACAAAAAGATGTTCTGGAAAAAGGTGACGAGGGTGAGAAAGGGAGAAACCGGAAAGGATGAAGGGGTGAAAGATGAAAACGACCAGTTGTTGTTGGAAAGTGGTGATGTACGGAAGTGGTGGGCCGAATATTTTGATGAGTTATTGAATGTCGAGGACGACGGAGAGGCTGACATTGTTGCTGTATGTGGTGGTGTCGGATGCCAGTTTTGGGAGAAATACTTGTAGCGGACATTACCAAGAAGAGGTGCAGGAGGCGGTGGACGTGATGAAAGCAGGGAAAGCTCCTGGTTTGGATGGCGTTGCGACCGAGTGCCTGAAGAAGGGTGGAGTAACGATTGTTGAATGGTTGGTGAGGTTACTGAACTTGTGTTTTGTGGCAGGCGTGGTACCGAGTGAGTGGCGCAGTGTCTGCACTGTTCCGCTATATAAGGGCAAAAGAGATAAAAATGAATGCTGCAACTCGAGAGGTATCAGTCTGTTATGCGTGTTTGGTGAGTTTCAAGGGAGAGTGCTGATTAAAAGGATTAGAGACTTTACGGACTGCGTAATTGTAGAGGAGCAGTGAGGCTTTAGGAGTGGTAGAGGGTGTACCGATCAGATTTTTGCAGTGAGACAGGTCTGTGAGAAGTACCTTGCCAAAGGAAAGGACGTGTTCGGGGCCTTCATGGATCTGGAGGAGGCATACGACAGAATTGACATGGAAGCGCTGTGGAGAGGGTGTTGCGTTTGAATGGAGTGGGCGGACATCTGTTGAAAGTGGTGCAGAGTTTCTATGCTGACAGCCGATCATGTGTCAGAGTGGGGAGCGAGGTGAGTGATTGGTTCAGAGTGTAAGTGGGACTGAGACAAGGCTGCGTGATGTCTCCCTGGCTGTTCAACCTCTTTATGGATGGAGTGGTCAGGGAGGTGAACGCGAGTGTGCTGGGTCGTGACTTGGAACTGTTAGAAGCAAATGGGCGGAGTTGGCAGTTGAGCCAGTTGCTATTTGCTGATGATACGGCCCTGGTTACAGATTCGGATGAGAAGCTATGCAATCTAGTGTCTGAGTTTAGTAGAGTGCATGAGAGGAGGAAGCTTCGAGTGAACGGGGGCAGGAGTAAAGTAATGAGATGCTTGAGGACTGTCGATGCGAGCAAAATTAGTGTCATCCTACATGGAGAGCTCATGGAGGAAGTACAGTGTTTTAAGTAGCATGGCTCCAATGCGGAGATAACTGAACTAGTGGAAACTGAATGAAGGCGCGAGTGAAGGAGAGATGTAAAGTGTTGGGTGCACTAAAGAGTGTAATGAGCTGTAGGACGTTGGGGAAGGAAGCAAAGAGAGGGCTGTATGAGGGTGATGTTGTCCCAACTGTACTCTACGGAGCTGAGGCTTGGGGGGGTGAGAGCAGAGGAGAGAAGAAGGTTGAATGTTTTCGAGATGAAATGTTTGAGGAGCATGACTGGAGTAACGCTGAGAG
>SDVV010026034.1:0-12323 GCA_016164225.1 Gammarus roeselii | reverse complement strand
CTTCTTCAGGAGGTGATATTAGTACACCTTCTTCAGGAAGGATTATTAGTACACCTTGTTCAGGAGGTGATATTAGAACACCTTCTTCATGAAGTGATATTATTACACCTTCTTGAGGAGGTAATATTAGTACACCTTCTTGAGGAGGTAATATTAGTACACCTTCTTGAGGAGGTAATATTAGTACACCTTCTTCAGGAGGTGATATTAGTACGCCTTCTTCAGGAGGTGCTACTAGTGCACCTTCTTCAGGAGGTGTTACTAGTACACCTTCTTCAGAAGGTGATATTAGTACACCTTCACAAAGTTCAGTTTACTCATTCATCAAATGCTTGTTCGTAGAATTGGGTTAGAGTCACATGGCGGACTGCATCCTAACCTAATTATTCCAATAATTTATCAAACCTCAATGCATTTATATGTTGGTGTAGGTGCAGATGTAGGTATACTTTATTCATTTATCATCCTTTATTTGCGGTCGTACTTTATTCCTGTTCTTTCTTTATACATCTACACCATTGATGTGTGTCTCCGTTCCCTATCTCCATTCACGAATCACTGCCGCATGTTGTATGTTTAACAATTGTTTGTTGGCTCCTCTGCTTTGTAATTGACATAATCAGAACATAATGACTTTATTTTCGGTCAGTTGCCTCTTAGTAAGTATTACCCGGGGTTTGCTTTATATCTATTATCCGGGGTTAGCTTGATGTCTGTGTTACCAGGGGTTTACTTCATGCCTGTGTTACCCGGGGTTTGCTTTATGTCTGTGTTTCCAGGGGTTTGCTTCATGTCTGTGTTACCTGGTGTGTGCTTCATGTCTGTGTTGCACGGGGTTTGCTTCATGTCTGTGTTGCACGGGGTTTGCTTCATGTCTGTGTTACCCGGGGTTGACTTCGTGTCTTTGTTACCCGGGGGTTGCTTCATGTCTGTGTTACCAAGGGTTTGCTTCATGTCTGTGGTACAAGGGGTTTGCTTGATTTCTGTGTTACCAGAGGTTTGCTTAATTTCTGTGTTACCAGAGGTTTGCTTAATTTCTGTGTTACCAGAGGTTTGCTTGATTTCTGTGTTACCAGAGGTTTGCTTAATTTCTGTGTTACCAGAGGTTTGCTTAATTTCTGTGTTACCAGGGGTTGGCTTCGTGTCTGTGTTACCCGGGGGTTGCTTCATGTCTCTGTTACCCGGGGTGTGCTTTATGTCTGTTACCCTGTGTTTGCTTCATGCCTGTTACCCGGGGTTTGCTTCATGTCTGTGTTACCCGTTTTTTTATGTCTGTGTTACCCGGGGTTTGCTTCATGTCTGTGTTACCCGGGGTTTGCTTCATGTCTGTTTCCCGGGGTTCGCTTCATGTCTGTGCTCCACGGGGTTTACTTTATGTCTGTGTTACCCGTTTTTTTTTATGTCGTGTAACCCGGGGTTTGCTTTATGTCTGTGTTACCCGGGGTTTGCTTTATGTCTGTGTTACCCGGGGTTTGCTGTATGTCTGTGTTACCCGGGGTTTGCCGTATGTCTGCATTTCCCGGGGCATGCTCAATGCATAGAATCTACATTGTCATGCAAAACATGCCTTTCATCGCAGCATTTTTTCGATGAATACGAAGCAGCACCGGTTCTGCCAGGTAGATCTACTCCCAAAACTTGACCATTTTAATGAATGTAATGTTATCGGCTGTATCTTCTGTATCTTCTGTTTTGCATGAGCGACCCTCGCCATGTAGCAACAGTCGAAAAATATTCGTATACCAGGGTACGAAAATCTAGCAGCTAACTTGAACTACAACTTTCCGCAATATGAATTCAAATGAAAGGATATATCTGTACAATCTAAAAAATAATCGTTGATTTTCAAAAGATGTAATAAAATCGTCATCAAATTGAATTGGCCGTACCAAAATATTACAAATTCTTGATGGATTCTTTTGCCATCTGCGTTCAACCTTTTCACTACCAGTTTTCCCAACATTTCTCGTCTAAGGCAGCATCCCTCGGTGATACCTCGTGCCGCTTCACACCTTTCCTCAACCCCTGCCCTCCTGCCGAGCGTGGTCGCGTCTCTGCAATTAATCGTCCTGCAGCCTCCAATCCTAACAAACGGCCTCAAACATTGGCCATCCATCCTGGCGAGGTATTAGCCCCGGCGTACACGTTCTCGATAGCACCCCGACGGGAGCACTCACACGTGGAACAGTTTGCCCTGAAAATAGCTGTAACGGAGCAAGGCAGGGTTCGATGGTGCACTCATGTAAACAGAAAGCCGTGAAAAATTGGCCTGTCTATGGTGTTGTTGAAAGACTGATGGATCAAAGACATTTGCTGACATCTCGGAAAACATCCCTAAATGAGTGATGTGTATATCAACTGTCGACTATCTGAAGAAGAGTACAGGAATTGGGGAGTATCTCTACCTTCATATATTGAACAACGAATATCGTATGATAAAATACGGTACTATTAAAAATGGGTACAGAATAAAGTCTCCTTACGATGTCCAAAAGGCTTACAATATTTCCACCTTCTTAAATGTTGTCCAATGTGAAATTAAATGCAAGCACTCGTGATTTTTTTATTCAAGAAAGTCAACTCTGGATGTGAGAGGGAACCTTTGTACTCTCAACCTATCGGTCGTGGGACACAGACCCCACCGCACTAATCAGTCGTGGGACACAGACCCCCCACCGTCCTAATCAGTCGCGGGACACAGACCTCCCACCGCACTAATCAGTCATGGGACACAGAACCCAACGCACTTATCAGTCGTGGGACACAGACCTTACCGCATTAATCAGTCGTGGGACACAGACCCCACCGCACTAACCAGTCGTGGGACACAGACCCCCCACCGCACTAATCAGTCGTGGAACACAGACCCCCCACCGCACTAATCAGTCGTGGGACACAGACCCCCCACCGCACTAATCAGTCGTGGGACACAGACCCCCCACCACACTAATCACTCGTGGAACACAGACCCCACCGTTATAATACTTGTTTAATTCGACGCAATCAAGAGCCTGTGGGAAGAGTGACAGTCACCCATGGAGGTTTAATAGGGAGGAGAGAGCATTGGCTCATTTCTGTGAAGCCGGTTTTTGTGCTCTGTGCGGCTGTTGCAGCCCCTGCTTTAAGCGAGCATGGTATCCAGCAGCGGCAGAGCTATTGAAAGGTTTGCAAAATTTATAGAGTAGTCAGCCATTTCTTACTTGCGCATCAGTTATTTCTATTGTGACAATGTGCATCAAATCATATTAACTGCATTCAAGACTCCATTGGCATCAAAAGAGTCCAAAACGCACCCCTTTGGGGTAGTTTATTATGTCGAGCTAGGCTGAACATGCCTTAGTTTCCACTAAATTTACTTATATATTCCATTAAATTCACACATTTAGGCTACTACTTTGGTCAATTAAATGTTCGCTGACGTTCAGAAACAAGATCCATGGTTGTCATCCAATAAGGCTCTCCTATTACTATGATGCTTCCTGAAAAACTCTGTTTTTCTTGTCGTCGAGAACCAATTTTGAGACCAGCACCCAAGCAACCTCCCCGTCCGATGGTCGCGCTAACCATGGAGGAGGAAGCATTGGCTCATTCCTGTGAAGCCAGTTTTGGTGCTCAGTAGCTCGTGCTCTGGCCGCCTCAGTCGCGAGTCAGACATGGTGGGGGAGGGTGTAGCAGCTCCTGCTCCAAGTGCTCAGCATCTGCGCCGGCAGAGCTATTGAAATGCTTGCAAAATTTATAGAGTAGGCAGCTATTTATAACTCGCACAAAATATATATCTATTTTGGCAATGCACCATATTTTATGTTGCATAGCGTCAACCACTGATCACGACCAACACAACCTCCACGTTCGACGGTTGCCTTAACACTGACTCTTAGGCAGCCGAGCACCAGAACTGGCTTCATTCTGATACACACACAAAACAGCCAATGCTCCCTCCTCCTGTTATACCTCCATGTCGTCACCAGTAACGCTCTGAAAGCGAGAGGCCTGCAGCCACAGGAGGGCCCTCACAAGCGGGGCCATAGGCCTATCAGAAAGCGAGATGCTTGCGACAGCAGGAGGGCCCTCACAAGCGGGGTCATAGGCCTTACAGAAAGTGAGAGGTTTGCGACAATAAGAGGGCCCTCACAAGCGGGGCTATAGGCCTAACAGAGAGGTTTCAATCCACAGAGGAAGAGCCAATCAGACGAGGGGCATAATTTCATGTGAGGTCGAATATCATGTTTTTCTGAAGTGAAATATCAGGAGTAGATGGTTCAGCGAAACGCAAATGCGGAGGAATTAGATAGGGATACATAGTTACTTTTCAGTCTAGGGAGTTTGCGCCCCACATTTTCACGGACGGCCGGAGTCAGGCAGGCGGCTAACGAGCGACTCATTCTGACGGATGGACGGACAGCTTTTGGATTATTCATAAGGTTTGTTGATAGGTTTTATATATTATTAGGTTTTTATATGCTAACAGGTTATATAAATAGGCCGTTTACACACTACCGTTGGAATTCGCATTTCAATGCTGGGCATAGTGTATTGCAATTTCGTTGCATGTCATGTTGCATATATGTATTTAATGCTAGTTCTCTAAATGTTTAGGGGGGGAGGGTAATAACAAACATACATTTGTAGGATAATTTTTATTTATATTAAATCTAACAGTTACATGATAATTTGCATGCAGTCTTAAACGTTAAAACTGTTTGATGCTCTTTGGCAAATTAGATAAATTTGCTCCTATCTGTTATTTGAAGTGTATTTTTTCTATGACCGATTTATGTCTGGATTATAATTCTATATATTTTTCTGCACATATGTTTGTCTTCTTATCTAGTTGGGGTATAATTGTCTCACTCGGAGGTTGTTTGGTGGGGTTCTTAGCGGTTGGACGCTTGGTACCAGCCTGATATCGAATTTATGTAATGTTTTGTGTATTTTCCAAACGTTTATTCCATGTGTATATAATATCTATAGGTAGTTGGCGAGTTGATGTTTGTATTTCGGGTTGATGCAGCAGTTTCGTTACGAGAATCTATCTCCCCCATAACGCATTATCCAGGTTTGAACCAGATATGTCGACGTTCCATTGACGCGGTATTCCAATAGCGAGAGTGCCTGAACGACATTGATTTATTGTAAGTTGTGATATTGTGTTATGTAAACTTAGTAATGATCAGTTGATTTATGTTGAATTTTAGTGATTTTTGGAATTATGAATAATTATTTCATACAGTCACAGGATTTTTAAGGTTCTTTAGGTTTGCATCGTCCATGTAGCATACTATTTCAGGAATAATTGGTCGGTTATTTCATCATTTTTTTTTTTATCTTGACCGTTTTAGTATGTGTCTTTGAGTTTCGTATGTTCTCTGTACAGTTTTCATCTTCAATTCAATCTGTTGGTTATTTAAACAATATCGGAATATCAGAATATATTACATTTGTATCTGCAATGTTGAATATTATTTTAGGTATAATTTAGTTACATGTTTCTGTTCTTTAGTGTTTTATATATCTTTTTACAGCCTGGCACAATGTTTGACGTGGATATTAAATATATGGAAGATTCGATGTGTTACAAACTCGGTCTTGTTGTTAGCTTATTGTATGTCTATTGTAGGACTATACTTCAATGTTTAGGAGTTAGAGGAGTCCCCTATGCCAATGCTTGTTGTGTATGTTTATTTTTTATAAGTAGACCGAATTTACTATGTTGGATACCCTTAGTGTATTACATTTTAATGTGAATTAGAGCAGAGTAGAGAATTACGTAGTTATTTCATATTGATGTATGTTTAAGAGGTGTAAGTCCGTACTGCATCTCTGTGGAATTTAGTCATTGAACCCTAGCAAGTGTATTGTGTAACGTTTTATAAGACAATTTACTGATGGAAGGGTCCTGATGTAAAGGTGGCTTACATTTTTTGGTTGTCATTTGGAATTCGTCCATGTCCAACGTGAATTTTGTAAGTTCTTGGAGACGTCAACCTTAAGTTCCATGGGTTTGTTAGAGAGGTTATGCGACAAGATGCTCATCGTTGTAGTAATTTACTTAGATTGTCAGTGAACAGAAGCCCAGCTTTTTTATGAACACACTCTTTGAGACTCATGTCAGGCCCATTCTTAACCACTGTACCTATGTATAGATTCTTGGTTATGTCCAGGATGTGACTTTGCTCGATGTTGTTTAGAGATGATGGACTAAACAGATGCATGGTACGTCTGAGGTACTGTATCATGACCGGGTGTTGCCTCTAAATTTGTTATATATCAGTGGTAGTTTGCTGAGAAGCGACCTAGTAAAACATTGTATAGTTCGTTGCTATGACACAGTGGGCTTTGTTTTTTCTCCTACTACAGGCATAGCATCAGTTAGGTCTAGGAATTTGTTATAGACTTGAACGGATACCGTAATATTATATTATTTGTTATGCATGAACTCAGTGTTAGATGTAAAATATTTTCGGTATGGCTGTTATGTTAGTAAATGTTTTTTTCATGAACCAGATCACCTTGGGAGTAAAAGTGCAGAATTATTTCTATTTATTACAAGATCGGTGAAAAACATCGGCATCATTTATTGATTGACCGTACACCTCCTATATTGGTGTAGGATTTATCATCTGGGGTACGGCAGGATACGCCGTATATCATAGTTAATCAATGTCGTTTAGGGTTGAGTAGAGAATCTTGTTTAGCGATTTTTATAGTTGTTGTTGTATGTTTCGATTGATTATCATAGGAATCTAAATGTATTAGGTATACATTCGCCTAATTTCATAGTATGTTGGGTATAAAATACGCTTAATTGGATGTAATGATCCAAAATATTGATATGTTTTACATCTTGACTTTGGATATGGGTCCGGTTCCATGTCGTCTTGGAGAACTTGTGTACCGAATTTGTTTAGTGTTAGTGTGGAAATTCTTCAATAATTTAATGTACATCTCAATTATGTTATCCGCTCGCATGTCTTTACTAGATGCTTATTCCCGCATGTCCTACTTTTATAAATGTTTGTGATCCGTTTGCAGTTTATACACTAAGAATTATTGACTAATTCAGGCTTTGTTATGAGATTGCATTCAAATTCAGAATATCGGACTTTTTCGACCATTTACCAGATCCACTGTAGCATTTTTCACTATAGGTTTGTAATGTAGAGGGTAAACCTATCCCATCCTAACCTAATTTAACCAAAGATTATATATTTTTCCCCGTTTTCATACTTATGTCATGTAGCTATATCTTCATTGATTTAAGCTTTATTCATATCAAATCTATCCACTTGACTCCATAATTTTACCAATCTTTAGCAGATTGTGTGCTCACATATATATGTTTTCACTTTGCTTGTTACAAGTCCATTAATGTCGACTAGTTTCAAGTAATGTTAAGTGATCGCTCGTTAGTAGACTGTAGAGTTCAAAACGTTTATGTAAGCTTCCCGCATATGTCAGCGATTGTTATGGGTGTTGAATAGTTAGCAAGTTTTATGTGAGATTTTACTGTGTTGTAGTGTGTTAGTGTTGCTCCTATCATTTTTGTCTATTTTAACGAATATTGAATTAATCACTCTAACATTTACTACAGATCTGTGATGTAAGGTCCGCAGTCAATAAGATCTAGAATACAAACCATGTCTGAGGTACATAATAAGCGAAATATATATCAATGTACGACAACATAGATCAAATATCAATGAATACACTGCCAAAATACATTAATACCCAGGTAACCTAACCTAACAGTCATCCTAACCAATAGTTATGTACTTTTATTCAAGTTTGACGCTTATGTATGATATTGATATGTATAATATTGATATGCATGAAACTTTCCACTTGGGCTGTATATATAACATATCAAAAGCAGTTTGAATACATTTCCCCAATTTGATCCAGCAAATATCCTTCTGCAGATGATTAGATTCCAGATTTTTTTATCGATATCTCTGTTTTATGTTTGGATGAGACTCAGGAGGTAGGATTCAAGAGAACTAATGCACTCCAATTTGTTACGCTTTCTTGGTGTGGAACAGTTCCACGCGATATTAGGTTCAAAGATCTAGTCATCCTAACCAACTTGACCAAAAATTATATATTTTCATTCAAGTTTGATGATTATGTATGTTATTTAGTCATTATTTTGTGCGATGAACATATCAAATCCCCTCCATACGGCTTTATTTCACGTAGCTTTTTTTAATGTCACACGTCACAGTGTCGGCAAATGTGTTGACACAATGCATATACACAGGGTCGTTACCGTCACTTTGTCGGCACATGTGTCGACACAATGCATGTAAACAGGATCGTTAGCGTCACAGTGTCTGCAAATGTCGACACAATTCATATATACAGGGTCGTTAGCCTCACTGTGTCGGCATATGTGTCGACACAATGCATATATACAGGGGCGTTAGCGTCACAGTGTCGGCACATTTGTCGACACAATGCATATATAAAGGGTCGTTAGTCTCGCTGTGTCGGCACATGTGTCGACACTCGGCATATATACAGGGTCGTTAGCGTCACAGTGTCGGCACATGTCGACACAATGCATATATACAGGGTCGTTAGCCTCACTGTGTCGGCACATGTGATGACACCATGTAGGCAATTACACACATTTTGTACGAAAAGGGTTACCATACACTGCCAGATTCATTAATACATAGGCAATCTAACCTAACCTACTTAACCAAGAATTATGTGTCATCGTTCGAGATTTTTTCCTGAATAAATATGATACTTATTTGATTTATGATATATTCATATCAAATCCCTCCACATGGCTCTACATTTTGATCTATCATTTGCAGTTTTGATATACTTTCAATTTTGATCTAGGAAATTTCCTCCATTTTCATATGCAAATTACATCGTTCGTTTTGATTGGTATACCTTTTTTCATATGATTCTTGATGTATACTTTTTATTCACACCCATCAAAACCTAATTTAACCTTATGTATGGTATTCAGTCATCGTTATATACATATGAAGCCCTCCAAACGACTCTAAATATCTCTTCGACTTATGTTATTTATTTCGTTGGCACGCTCAACCCATATTTGTTAGCAAAGAGGAGCCATTTTCAAACTTGGATGGTTTGAATGTTACAGGTAATTCATAGTATTTTTGATTTTACACAATTCTACATCACTTTAACATGTTATTCACACCCATCAAAACCTAACCTAACCTTATGTACGGTGTTCAGTCATTGATATATACATATGGCGCCCTCCAGACGACTCAAGATATCACTTTAATATACAGTTTATTTATTTCGTTGTCTGTCCCGACCCATATTAGTTAGCAGAGAGGTCCCATTTTCAAACTCGGATCGATTGAATGCTACAAGTAATTCAAATTTGTATCCAGTTTCACACAAACGGACACATGGTCACACATTTTTTTTTATTTATTCTACTTGTATATCTCCACTTGACTCTACAACCTGTGACGACTTGCATCTCTGATTTACCTTTTCTTTCCTATAATTTTCATATTCTTGACGATGACTTCGTTTCAAGATCTGATCGGACTCTATTTATATTCTACCAATCTGTAACACATTTAGATCATTTACCTCGAGATAGGTTTCTGGCATCATTTCACGCCTTGAAACATATTCTTCTACTGATTTCGACAATTCGATGTTACCTCCGACTGACACGATGTTTGCAATGCATTACTTAACCCTTGAGTTTAGGATAAAATTAAATTTTAATTGAGGATTTACATGATTTTATTAGTATTTATTAGCATTATTTACAGACCTTGCTGGCAACATCAGTGACATCTACCTCGTTTTTAGATTTGAAACAGCATGGTTCGTACATCCAACCATACCCATCACTATATTTCAGTATCTTCTCAAAATCCTTCATATATTCCATCGTATCTTTGATGCGAATACCGAAGGCTGTTCCGTTCCCGTGAGCAGACAAATGTATTGCTTTTTCTTCTTGAACATTAATTAGTCAAAACTCCTCCAATTCAAAGTCATTCTGAGCTCCATAACTGAGAAATTTTGCATACGATCCACATTTTTCTTTTGTTCATAGGTATAATTTGTTTTTCACTTCCTTCGCTTTATTACAGTCATGATGATGATTTTTCACTTGGATCATATAAATTTCGAGATTTGCTTCTTTATTCCCCTAAACTTTGTTATATACGACTGTAACGCGTCGACATTAGTAACCCAAAGCCGACGTCCTTTTTCCTGCATCCATATATGAATGATATCTCTCACTTTTTTTATTCTTGTTTTACCTATTCTGAGATAATTGATTTTTCAACACTAGTCGATAATTGTTCGATACGATTCATATCATCTTGGGAGATTTCTTCTTCCAACACTTGTGAACTAATTTTTGAGTTATGAATATTAATTTTTGTTTATTCTATGACGAAACGTGTGTCTCCGCTTGATCTCAACGTAACACTGACTCCATTCGCGGTGTACTGATAGCTATTATAAGTTGATTACATGTTTTTCGCAGAACATAAGGCCAAACGTTGCTCGCCTAGGTCATCAACTGAGTATGTATGTATGTGTATAGGGCTGTTTACGTATGGGAATGTGTATGTTCAACCGTATGTACGTGTTACATAAGTTGAAGAAATTGATAACAACAAATTTGCAATTCAGAATTAGAAAAAAAAATCACATTTCGAGGGATGACGCCTTACCTAAGTAGCCAAGTTATCACTTCAATAGACCGCGTTGAGGCTCTGGTGGAAATGAGGCCCAAATCAAATTCAATAGACCGACTTGGCTCTGTCATCCCTCGAATGTTGGAAATTGTATTGAAATTTTGAATTTTCATTTTTTTTTTATATATTTTCTTTTAACTTATGTAACACACCTCTTAAACGTACATCAATAATAAAATAAATACGCAATTCTCTACTCTGCTCTAATTCACTTTTTTTTTTAATACACTATGGGTATCCATCATCTAAATTCGGTCTACTTATAAAAAATGAACATGAACGCAATAAGCTTTGACCTAGGGGACTCCTCTAACTCCTAAACATTGAAGTATGAGCCTACAATAAACATACAATAAGCTAACAACAAGACCGAGTTTGTAACACATCGAATCTTCTATATCTATAATATCCACGTCAAGCATTGTACCAGGATGTAAAATAGAACACTATAAAATAAACGACATGTAACTAAATTATACATGAAATAATATTCACTATTGCAGATACAAACGTGATATATCCTAATATTCCTATTTTGTATAAATACCCAACAGTTTGAATTGAAGATGAACATGGTACAGAAAACATACAAAACTCTAAGACTCGTACTAAAACGGTCAAGATATAATAAAATAGGAAGAATGGCGTAATAACCGACTAATTATGCCTAAATAGTGTGCTACATGGACGATGCAAACTTAAAATAACCTAAAAAAATCCTATAACTGTATGAAATAACTATTCTAATTTTCTAAAAACACTACAAATTCAACATAAATTAACCGATCATTACTTAGTATACATAACACAATATAATAACTTACACTAAATTCATATCGTTCAGGTACGCTCGCTATTGGAACACCGGGTCAATGGAACACCGATATATCTGGTTCAAACCTGGATAATTCGTTATGGTGTAGATAGATTCTCGTAACGAAGCTGCTGCATCAAGCCGAAATACTAACATCAACTCGCCAACTACCTATAGATATTATATACATATGAAATAATTGACTGTAAAATACTCAGAACATTGCCTAAATTCAATATCAGGCTGGTACCAAGCGTTGAACTGCTAAGAACCCCACCAAACAACATCCGAATGAGACAAATATACCCTAACTAGATATAAAGAAGAACATATATGTACAGAAATATGAATTTCTAACGAAACATTCTTTAAAAACATGAAAATAATGACAAATCAGTCATGGAAAAAGGCAATTCAAATAACAGATAGGACAAAACCTACCTAATTTGCCAAAGCACATCCAACGGTTTTAACGTTCAAGATTGCATGTAAGTTATGTAACTGTTAGATTTGATATCAATGAAAATTATCTTTATGTATGTTTGTCATAACCCCTCCCCCTTCATGAACCTTCAGTGGACTAGCATTGAAAACGCATACATGCAACATGACATGCAACAAAATTGTAATACACTAGGCCCAGTATTGAAATGCGAATAACAAAGATAATGTGTAAACGTTCTATTTTATAACCTATTAAGATATAAAGACTTATATACATGTATATATATGTATATGTATATGTATATATGTATATGTATATATATATATGTATGTATATA
>SDVV010026033.1:0-12323 GCA_016164225.1 Gammarus roeselii | reverse complement strand
GGCGGCTATTTTGAATAACACTAGTTTATTTTTTGTTCCGTGTTTACATGGCAAACACGGTCGCCTGCTCCGTGGTGGCATGAACAGTGACTTTGTGCACGTTTCTCGTCAGCTTTATGCTCCGTTGGTTATATCGTCTCGAGTAGAGGTGGGATTATAGCCTCTGGAATTCCTGTTTGCATCCCTTGGGAGGAGTTGCTAACTCCTTCTGGATGGGCTTGTTCTAGCCCATCGCTGGACAACCGGCTTTCGCCAGGGTACCGTGTAAGTCTCTTGACCAGCACAAATGAAGCCCGAACAAAAAAAATACGAGGGAATATTTTAATTATATTACATCCAAGAGGTAATGCTGCTACAAGTTATTCAGTAATAAAACGGCAAGTCAACTTTAAGCGCTAGTTTCTGCCCTTATTGGGCACAGAGATATCAAAAGTTTACAAGGACTGGCTGTGATAATAAAGCTATTACTATTTGCGAGCCGTTGCTGTCAAACCTGCAATTTTGTATAATATCGCCCACCCGACACATTGCCAGGTTGAGGCATGTCTTCCTTGACAACAATCATATCAATATTACCTGAATCGCATTGGAAAGGTTGCCCGAATTGCATTGGGAAGGTTTTTAAAGCGAAACCTCCAAAAGAGGTTAAGAACTTGGGTTAGAGAGTGTCTTGGGTAGGTTGTTTTCTGAACATGAACGGTGATAGATTCCTAAGTCAATACATGCAGAAAGATTCCCAGTTTTTAATATAAAGCGCGGCCTACAACCGCCGCTATACCCCAGCAGCCATTACCGTCAGTCGCCACATACGGTGCGGTCAACAACCGCCGACAAGCCCCCGCGGCCTTTTCAGAACGCCCCTACCGTCAGTCGCAACACTTCTTGCGGTCAACAACCGCCGACATACGCTTGCGGTCTTTTCAGAACGCCCCTACCGTCAGTCGCAACACTTCTTGCGGTCAACAACCGCCGACATACGCTTGCGGTCTCTCACAAACGCCACTACCGTCGGCATATAGAGCGGCCAACCACCGCCGCTATGCCCCGCGGCCTCTAAGGAACGCAATTTCCGTCAGTTGCCGAAATGTGGCGGCGAGGCCAACCACCGCCACAAAACCCCCGCGGCTCTAAAGAACGCCCATATCGTCTCTCGTCGCACATAGTGCGACCAAGCACCGCGCTCATACTTCTTCTCCCCAGCTTCTCAAGATGTCAATACCGTCAGTCGCATGCATGGCGCTGCGACTCATACGCTCTGAGCAGACACAAAAATGGCAAAATATTATGACAAGTCAAATGACCTCACAACTGCAGCTTTCTCTTATGACGATGCTTTTGTGTCTCATGTGTTTAGCCTTATATTTTTTGTGTTCACGTGTGTTGACCAACTCTTTATTATCTTGCCGCTTTATGCTGAACTGATTCAGGATTGAAAAGGATACACGGCAATTAAACAGTTCACCGACGTCACCCCAAATGGAATCATTTCCATGTCCCCCAAAAATAGTTGGTTCATCTACGCTGATGCCCGGATGAACTCGGAACACCGATGATTTCTCGTGAGTAATGAATAATTGAATGACATCTGAGTGAATTTTAAAACTTTTTTGGGGTCCAAATTCTGAGGTGAAAGATAGGTATACTTTCAGCAGCGGGATGGAAATCGTTTCTTCATAGTTTTTGTGACTCCGTTTCGGATGTGAACCTAACAAACTTAGGTGAACGTGACGCCGTTCACGGTGAAATAGGAAGACATAAGGCGAAACGCGTAAGGTACAGAGGCGCTACCACATATTGGCTTGGCTTCCCATCTGACATGAGTATTAATAATATTTTTACGATGGCTGTTGCTTTTTACGAGCTAAGCCCCGCCAGCTCACTGGGGGTAATAATCTTTCCAGGCTACATAAAATAACATAATAGACCAGAATATTGAGCTATAGTATGGTCTGCTTGTATATGCCATACTATTCAGAGTTAGTCAATGATGAAATCCATAATAATAATATCTCGCAGGCATAAATCGAACAGAAAATTTATTGTTAGCTATTTTCCGTCAGCATATCCAATCTATAAATTATTGACATCAATTGTACGTAGATGCTTAATTCCGAATGGTCAAAATTTGCAGCAGGAATCCCAATACATTAACATGTAATTTACCTTCACAGAGATAAATGGCACCAAGGCTTCTCGCTCCTGCAAAGGGTCAATTTAATATTACGACGACTCGCTTAAATTCTGCAGCATTTATTTCACTCAACATATCCTTGACCACAATAAATGGTCGCAATCATCAATAGGTAACAATATCTCTGTTCCTAATAATGTACAGTAATAAATTGGTTTCCTCGCTTCGGAACGGGGGTACTGAAATGGGCGGGCTTAG
This sequence comes from Gammarus roeselii, assembly GCA_016164225.1. NCBI lineage: Eukaryota > Metazoa > Arthropoda > Malacostraca > Amphipoda > Gammaridae > Gammarus > Gammarus roeselii. The sequence continues at coordinate 9,934 of SDVV010026033.1, read as the reverse complement.
GGCATCAGCTGCATTGATTCCGTCTGCAGGGTATGGTCATCAGTCCTCTCAGAGGCCCGTGTAGGTGTTTGATGGTGACGTTATGCAGAACGAATTTATTGGCATTCTGGAGACATCAACCCTATAAAATTTGCTCAATATAAACTACCTGCAATTATGTAAAAAAACTGTTTATTTCTTCGTTGAACATTAGTTGAATACTTTTTATATGAGCACAATCAAAATCCTTTCAATAGCGAATTCTAATAAGACCTGGTCATATTCTCATGAACACGTTTCTGGGGTAATATTGTCTTCAGTTATAGGAGGGCCAAACGTATGAACTCGTTTACAGAGCCTTTGAAGCTTTGGAATAATAGAATAGAAATTGCAACAACATGCCGATCTTGACTTCATAGCGGCGTGTTGGTCTAACACTCTGATGCGCTCAATTGAATTGACATGAGACGATCAAAAGTTGCTTGATGAACTTAATTTAAACCCCCACTGAACGAATTTGAATATTTCCGTTGCTTCATTTAAACCAACATAATAGATCGTCATTTGACTTTTGACGCAATTGGTTTATTGTTACACTGATCAGAAAGATATTTATTTTGTTGTGAAATTAACACTTTTCTAAAAGCTCCCGTCGTGCCTGAACTCAAACGAAGCAACATGCCACCACTTACGATTTTAAATGAACGTTTCATTTTTAATTTCCAACATACATGTGTCATGTGATGATACCTCTCTGTAATTGACCTCTAACTCAACTTCCATCATGAAACGTGCAACTTGACTCCTCGAACTGGTATGGCGATAAAACTACTATGCAATTCACGACACAGGGTCTTGTTTTCTCTAGCATCTCAGTATTCGTGACGACCTAAGGTAGCGTGACAAACAACATTCTTATTGTGAAATAATTGTATGGGTACCTACAAAGAGCTCGCGTATACTCCAACATAAACGTCATCGAGCCAGGTATAAGTTTGTTTGCAGTATATCATCTCGTTATGACCGTTATGTTGAGTGAAACAAATAGGTACTTTAACCAATTAAAATGCATCGGATTGGATTTTTTAGCCTTGAAATAGCACCGTAAAATAATCATCTTTAGTAATACCATTCTAAGTGAAATCCCTATGTAAACAAAATTAGTCATCATTCGCAATAAATGTAGATGAATGCTGCACAGACAAACTATTAAGGTAAACGCAGGATTATTTTAATACTGATTATTTCAATCAATTGTGAAGATACCGTTGTACAAAATAAAGTATGCGTACTGCAGGGGGAGAAGTGAGAAGAAATGCTGGCTACGAATTACCGACTTACAAACTGATGGTTCATATTGACCAACTGAGCAGGAAAAACAGTTCTAACATTTTTTTCCCTAAATAAAGTAATCAATAATCCCGACATTAATTAGAAATAATCGTCGTAATACACATCACAAATCACGTTCAATTAATAACTCAAAATAAGGCAGTATTTTAGGTAAACTGCTGTAGTTACTGTCCCATCACGTTAGTTACTTCTCAAATCAGTATCTATATTAAATACACCGGATGCAGACACGGATACAAGGCGGAATCCCCAAGGAATTGAGGGTGGCCGACGGCACGGTGCATCTCACATGACTGATACAGTCACACTCAAACAACTCATCCCTTTTTTTGGCGCTAATGGGTCCACCCGAAAGACGCTTCGACACACCCTGGTTCATGAGTGTGGTCCGTGGCCAGTGTGACTGGTTTACCCCTGCTGCATGCGTCACAGTGACCGGCCTCTTCCCACTTACGGCCAACTCGTTGCCCAACGAATGCTATGAGCGGGAAGCAATATCAAGGCATCGTCAAAGTATCATTCATCCACCACCATTCTCCACTCATCCCAGCAATGGCAGGCTCTCGTCTTACCTCCACACTCGTATCTCTTCTTCCTAACGCCTGATTCACGTCATCCATCCACCAAACTTCGGTTTTCCTCTTGGCCTACGTCCCCTCGCTTTGGCCTTCATCACCCTTTTCACCAATCTCGCATCATTCATCCTTATCATGTGCCGAACCATCTCAGAACACGCGAATCTACCTTGTCCTCTTAATTTTTCATCGGATGGTATGGGTACAGCTGATGGTATGGGTTAATAAACAAGTTTCTCGGGGCACCGCTAATAAGGTATTTTTATTTATTGATAACGATTGCAGGTAGGCTTACATGCTGAATGATGACGTCAATTGTAATGTGCTCTAGCGGCGAATAAGGTAAAAAAAATGTGACAAGCAGAAAGATTATGGGTAAAGAATGGGAAAAATTAATGCAACCAGAGATGATCAGAGCGTATCAAATTGCAATAAAATGCCGTTTTAATTGGGTTTTCGGTTAGCACATTGGTGGTGTCATGAGTATTAGTGCAAGGGTTTATGTTCTTTTAGTTGTGAATATGTTCCACAAAAAGCTCAAAGCTAACATATACGCTTTAGGTTTTCGTGTAGACACACATTCAAATAGCAACAAACAAACAAATAGCAACAAACAAACAAGTACATGTGAGTGATTTGTATGAAACCAGTTGCATATTTTTTACATTTAAATCTCGTTACACGTTATTCAATTACATTTTGACTTTTTGTTACGGGATACTTGTAATGATTAAAATGACGACCATTTGAAATAATCGACCAATGGTTAGATAGTAGGGTACTACATGTGGAGGCATGTATCCAAAATTGCAAGTGCTTCTTTTGGTTTCTCATTTGAAATCGATTAGCTTATGGAATTGCCGACATATACCAGCCTATTTTATAGCTGGTTAAACGATTGAAAATGATCGGTGTTCAGCATGGCTAGGCATCAAATAAATTAAAGTTTGTCATGAGTAAAATAGTTAGTGAAAAAGTGCAGTTTTCAATCAGATATTTCGTCATTTGTCGGATTAAGAAAAGGGAAACCTGTCGATATTACAGAGGAAATGTATCTTTCCGGTAATACAGTAAACACGACAACTTCCGTTATTAACAACGGATAAATGTTTTGATTTTAAGCAACGGAAATTTCAACAGAGAATTAATTATCCAGTGTCCCGTTGCGTCATTTATTTAATACTCGTGGGAAGAAACTTTTTCGGGTATAGAATGTAGCCATAGTTACGCGCAACGATGTAATCGTACAATGGTCGCCACAATCTAATTCAGTATCAGATTTAAAAGTCTGATAAAATGACAAGGATTAAAGTAATCATAACCAAGTATGTAAGTCATTTACGGACATTGGGATCTAGCAGTCAAAATAGTTGAGGTCATCCGATCATCGTCTATATATGAAGTGAATTATGGGAAGAAATATTATTGAAATTAGTTAACCTGTAAACAATTATTAAGGGAGAAGGAGTACGTAGTAGAAAGCGAGCGAGAACGCAAATTTCTATTGATGGTAGTAGGAGGTCAACAGGGAAATAGCCATAAACATTGGTTGCTCCTCCGAAAATGCGGTAAGGGCACGGTTTACGGCCGCGGTCGGTGGTCGGTATCGATGGGTTCGATGATGGGGAAGTGATCTCGTCTCGTAATCGATCTTCCTAATGTAGGGGAGATTGGGTACATTGTATGGATATATTGTACCGAATTATTGTCTAGTTATTGTTTTGTCATTGAATGGTAAATAGATATTGCATGTTTAATGGGGTCTCTTCCTTAGAGACCCAGCAGACTCGGGATTTTTTAGTAGCCTCTCTGCGTCCCATTACCGCACGTGGGCTTACAGGGTTACTGAAGGTTTAGCAGTCCGAAGAGAATTTGAAAGGTTACTTTCACTAATACAGGAGCATTTTTTTAGTGTTTGTTCATTTTACGTTGGGTTTTCATTGTAGGATTAGGTTATATTGTTTTTTAGGAGTTAGTAATGTATACCGGTTTCAGGTCTTTGATTTTTGCAACGTTGAATATTGCACAGGTTTTTGTATGGGCATGAAACGATATCTCGTATTTCTTGGCAAGTAATGTAGGTTTAGGTATCGCTAAAGAATATGAATAGATATGTTGAGTACAACTGAAGCATTCTTTTCGGGTTTATACCTTCTCTGTAGTGTTTTTACTAAAGGAGAACGGTTTACATAGCATTATTCACGTTAATTTGTTGTGGGAGTTATTTATGCATATCGGTTCCAGGTTTCTTAGGTTATTACCATAATGGTACCAAGCTGTATGTCAGGCACGTGTGTCAGCCAAACATTTGCTCTGCCTCTCCGTTATTATATAACTTATGGAAAAATTTTGTGGTATAATATAAAGGGAGTGTAGGGATTTGTATCCATATAATAAAAGGTTAGGTTAGGTTTCATTAATTCCCTATTTGTGATTTCGGGTATTTTTTTGGATAAACTCGCGCCTGACATTGGTTTGGTACGTTCACTGTTGCATCACCTCCCTGACACACTAGACTGACATTGTGTTAAGAAAAAAACTCTTATTAACGGTGGATATTGGATAGGTTTTTGCACGGGGATGGAAGGTTATTCATGTAGTGCCTGGTTAGTGATGCAAGTTTAAGCATTTTCCGATTTTTTTTTTCATAATAACTGAAGCATTTTTCTAAGTTTTGAATCGTCCCTTTACGCTTTTTACTGTAGGACTGCGATTTAATCGAATTCTTTCGGTTCATTTGTTGCAGAGAACTGCAGAGAGGACAAAAGACTTCATCCCACTAGCGTGTATTATATTATTAGCGTAGATAAAGTAGAGCACAGATCCGAGGATCGACCCTTGCGGTTCCCCTTTATTGAGTATATGTTGCTTATTTTCAAATCAAACTCAATGACGGCTCCTATCAAGAAGATTCCACTTTGTTAGCAACTCTTCAAGGCTGTCATTTAGTCAGTAAAATTTGCATGGTTCGCGAAATCGAAAGCTTTGATACGTACAGTAGTGAAGTGAAGTGAAGTTCATGATTAGAGATTAAGAGAACTCACATTGATAATTTTCCGCTCGACAATTGACCTCATTGGAAATTTAATCAATATTATCTATTATGAAGGGTTGTCATGATATAATACCGTAAGAAATCTCAATTTCAAGTTATATTCCACGTAGAAAAACTTTAGTTTGTTTTTTCGGGTAATGACTAAGCGTAAACGAATTTTCTTTCGCTACTGGCACAGGAGCGGAAGAAAACACGCTGGCGATTAAGGCTAACCTGCATTTTGAAAGAAGATTTTTTTTGCGATCCATTTGAGCTTAATTAAAATTTGATTTTATGGATTTGCTGAGAAACTTTGTCCAAGTTTACCTTCCATAACATAACTCAACATTAAATGAAATTCAACGTGGGAACAGTGTTTCTGTTCTTTTGTTATAGACTAACTATAAAGTAATTTCCTTTCCCTAGTGGAAATAAAAGTTGCTAACCACCTTCCCATCATCGAACCCATAGATAACCTCTCTGCCAAATTTTACCAAAGTTTGTTTGGTATTCCTGCCAGTCTAGAATCTACATTGATTTTGAGATTGGCTTAAAGATTCAAAATTAATTTGAAAACCGGCATGAAATACCTGCCATGAAATTTGCTTATGACAGACCCCACTTATATGAGGCTGTATTGTTTGACGTCGTCTAAAGCTTTTGCTATGATTATTAGCATGACGTGGCTCATGGAATAGGAGGACACCCATCCATGAACACTGTCAAAATAGTTCAAACAAATTCCGAGCCATGACCCTAAACTCAAACAATGTTTTTACAAGCCAGGTACGTCTAAAAGCCTTTGCTGATTTTTTTGTATCCAGTATATGCGATTTTCCAATACCAAATCGTACAACAATATTTACCCGTACGCAAACAAGCGTTCCCGACGTTTTTTCCAATCAATAAGAATGCCCACTCAGATACACTTTTAGCTTGCGGAACTTATGATGCTTCGAAATAACAGAGTCGGTAAATTTGCCTCCACTGAACGACATAAACAACAGAGCGGCATGTGTGCTATGCTGTTAACGGAGGTGCTCCATTGGGTCGACGAGAGGAGTTCAATAAAGGCTTGATAGCGCTCAACTTGAGGCTTGACGTCAAGGGAATGAATTGTAAGTATTAGGCTGCTGGAGTGCTTCAAATTGGAAAAATCCACACGGTGAAAGGTATAAACGGCCAACGGCTAACGGAGAGTTGCGTTGATCGGATGATGAGTGGTTGAGGTTATCAAAGGAGCTCGCATTGTTGCTGTACTGGTGATGTATGTATGTCAATTTTAGGAAACATGAATGGTAAGCGCACAGCGAGAAACGAAGTGATAAAAACAGGAACAGGGTCGGGTTTGGACAACATTGCAATTAGGTGTCTCAAGTTGGGTGGAATGAAGGTGATCTAATACATGGTGGAGTCATTGAACGAGTGCTGCGAGTTGGTTGCTGCGCCGGTTGATTGGTGAGTGTGTGAATTTGTTCCGCGGCATAGGCGTGAAAGGGATAAGGTAAATTATACTAATATCAGGGGTATTCCTCGGTCGTGTGCGCGAGGTAAGTTGAATGGAAGTGGGAGTGCTGATTTAGAGGCCCAGAGATGGTACGGATGGTGCAGCCGGCAAAGCTCGGTCAAAAAACAATGGTAAATGGTGTGTTGATCAGACATGAGGTGGGTTGGGTTATGGAAAGTATCGATGGATCAGAACGAATTTGTACTGGACTCTCATTGATCTGGACAAGGCCTACAACAGAGTCAACCGTGAAGGAATGTGGAAGGTGAGAGTGGTGTTTTCTTGTGTATATGAAAGGGAGAGTGGTGTTTTCCTGTGCATATGAAAGGGAGAGTGGTGTTTTCCTGTGCATATGAAAGGGAGAGTGGTGTTTTCCTGTGCATATGAAAGGGAGGATGCGAGAAAAGGGATTAGTTACCAGTCATAGTAGACATAGATATGGCAACGAAATGTCCCCTTGATTGTTCAACGTGTGTATAACTCGAGTGGTTAAAAAAGTGAACTCGAGTGTGTTGGTTCGAGCTTTGTGGTCGATGGTTGGCAAACGAGTCATCGCTGATTGCTGATGATACAGCACTGGTGGGGCACTGCCAAAGGCAAAATTTCGTAGGCTGGAGTCAGTGTTTGGTAGAGTGTGTATGAGGACAAAGAAGCAAGTTGACGTAGGTGAAAGAAACACGATGATATGTTCTGGGAGGTACGAATGACGTCAGCTTTAGCGTAAATGTGGATTTGCCAATAGAAGGAGGTAGATTATATCATATATACCCGGGCTCGCATGTGGGTGGTTAACGTTGGAGGCCTGGAAATGGAGGAATGATGTAATTAAATGAAGTAGTAGTAGTAGACCTGGGATGGGCTGGTCCATTCCAGCAATATCCCAAAATTGAATTTGCAGTACAACTAGCCCAGCCTAGATGAGGTGGCCATCGTTTGTGGGGTACCGGATGCTGAAGGCTCCAACGGAGGTTGTTGCCACCTTGGCGGCACTAGTCCTAACGTCACCTTTTCTCAGTGAAGTGGTGGATTTGTCGTGGCGGTTTATGAATGATTTTGCGTTATCACTGTTAACCACATAATGTGGTAAGCAATTCCAACTTCTTTTAATCTTGATTGAAATGACGTTTTCGGCCACTGATCTTCTGAATGGTCTTAGCTACTGTTTTCTATTCATTATTTCTGTTCTTCGGGTTAAAATCTCGGTTAAAGAGGTCTTCAGGGCTACCTTTAGTGAGGCTACCTTTAGTGAATCTATTTATGTGTTAGACGGTTTCTATTGATTAACCTGTAAGTCAACTTCAAATGATATCAATTCAAGCTCGGCGAGTCTTTGCGAATATGTCGTTTTCTCAGTTCCGGAATCATTTTTGTTTCTCGGAGCTGAGCACGTTCTATTTTGTTCATCCCCTCTTATGTGAGGGGATCAAAATTGTACAGCAAAATTCATTTGAGGGATGACGAGTACAGTACACAACGGAAGCACGATGTTCCTGGACTTGTAGTGGACGTTTCTGGATATAAAGCTACTAACACACTATTGCCTTTCTTGTAGCTAGTTCCACTTGTTTTACAACATGAGATATTTGTTGATCAAGATTTCAAGGTATTTTTGTTAGTCTACTTCAGCTGTATGCTGGTCTGCCATAACGTAAACAGAATTTTGATTTTGTGATCCGAAGTGCATCACAGTGCAATTTCAATGTTGAAGTTCATTTGCCACTAATCAAACCATTGCAATAGTTTATTAAATCCCTTCGCATTGTTATGCGATCTTGATTACAATACGCGACCTTGCTCACAGTCCACTTTGTAGCAGAGTTTAGTGTCATCAGCAATTTTTATATCATGCTCACGATGACGGTGTCGAAGTCATTACAACAGATTATAAAGAAAAGAGACCCACGAATACTGCCCTGGGATAGTCCTGATTTTAGCGTAGCCCATTGACTTTTTCCTTGGCTGACACACACTGGTTGCCTGCGGCCCGTGAACCAATTTCAGAGCCACCTGGCCACGTTTCCAATTAGGCCAAGCAGGCCTTCACGAGAGCCCTTATCAAACCATTTTTGAAAGCCATGATAGATCAGGTCAACAGCTCTGGTTCCATCGTATATCTTGGTGATCTCTTTGAAAAATCCAGGAGATTAGACAGGCAGCTAAGTTTGCTTCTGAAGCAGTGTTGGATTTTCTTGATGAGGTGGTTCTTCTCGAGGTGACATGGTATACTCGTTTTTATCAATCTTCCCAAAGTTTTGCCGACCAAAGATGTGAAACTGATTGGTCTATAGTTTCCTGGCTTTTGCCTTACTACCCTTCTTGAATATGGCAGAGATGTTTGCTGTTTTCCAATCACCTGGAATAATTCCAGTTGTCAAATATCTCTGTCAGTGGACCACTTATGATTTTGGAGAGGTTCCGTATCATTCTCGGATGCAGGTCATCTGGTCATGTAAATTTATATATATTCAGTTTGCTAAATTGTTCCTCTACTTCAGAGGAAGTGAGTATTTTCCAACGGTTGCACTTCTCCTGGCAGTTCGATTACGGGGATATTATAAATATTCTCATCTGTGACGACGGTTACAAAATATTCGTTGAGTATCATAGACATGTCTGCAACGGATGATTTCATATCATCTGCACTATTGCGTAAAGAGCCGATGTTACATTATTTCCTCGCTTCTTTTGGCGCTTCTGTCCGCTCTCTTCACTCTTCTACCAGTCCGCTCATGCGTTTGTTCTGACTCTGGTGTTGGATTAGTTTTGTGTGCCTGGTAGAATTTCTGTCAACAAGAAATTGCTTCTTGAATTTCTTTATTTAGCCAAGAGGGATAGTTAATCTGTATTTTTCTCTCAGGGACTTATCGCTTGCTTGTTGCTTGAACCACGTCCTTCTATCGCAAATATTGGCTCTTTGGAAATTCAAGTTATACCCTGCTGATTCTCGTATTGTCCGGCTTGTTGTGATTTGGAATTCAATAGTATGTTGATCACTTATTATTTTCTTCAACTGTTACCAGTTCTACTTGTGGTTCTTCAGTCGATACAACAAGGTCCATGATGTTAGGCCCTCTGGTTGGTTCATCCACGTCCTGTTACGTGCTGTTATTATTGACGAGTCGTATCAACCTGCCGCCCCGTAATTCAGTTTCCAACACGGTCCAATTGATGTCAGATTGGTTGAACCACCTAATCGAGATACTCGCATGGGAAAAGGAAATAATTTTGTTCAATTCGTCAAAGAGAACATCTTCACCTACTGTTATTCTTGGTTTTGATTTGATTTGATTTGAGCCTCATTTCCACCAGAGCCTCAACGTGAGTCATAATAGGCTCCCCCGTAGGGCTCGATGATTATTGATTCCAGTAGGCTCGCACGCCCAAGTGCGCGAGGAATAAACGAAACAACGCTTTCAACGTTAGAAAAAATGTGAAAATTTTAGCAGTGTCAGACGCACGCTAGTGCGCAAAAGAAAAAAACGCTTT